>DWNJ01001960.1:0-11176 GCA_018250275.1 Udranomia eurus
TTTTAAAAAAAAAAAAAAAAAAAAAAAAAGATAAATGTATTTTTCTTCTAAACCACGGCTTGTTATAAAAAAAATTATATACCCGCCATAATGTAGAGCGGCCATCTTGGATTTACAATGATAGAGAATTTATATATATTTGTACTGTCATCAGAACTAAAGGTGTGTACCAAATAACAGATCAATCTGTCAACAGAAAGGGGGTGAAACTTCTTTTATAAGATTAGACCCAAATAAAGAAACAATTAACAAGCTATGTAAAACCTTCAAAAAGCGGTGTCTATTCATTTTCTGTTCGTATACCGGTAACAACATTTTATTGCAATGTATTCCGTGTCTTCTATGGCTTACCGTAAACAGGGCATTGGGTTCAAGGGGTTCAGGGCCAATGTTAATTGACTTAATTTGGACCAATTGTACCTTACATTCTTATTGAAAAATAGTAGTTATATAGAATAGTAGTTATATAATAGAAGTAGTACTTATATGCGAAGACTATGCTTCCGTACAAAAATAAATATCAGGTCTATTATTAACTTGAAATTAAGTCTGAAAAAATCGTATTAACACATGTTTCGTACACACTACATTCTTTAATAAGAACGTACGAACGACTTCATTTATGATACTTAGTTTATGATAATAGACTTGATATTTTATTTTGTAAATCGAGGTACTTCCTATATCGACCACAGATGCGCTGCTACGAGTGAGGACGCGGAGGAGGTTAAATTGTAACCCCTCGGTTAAGTATGTCTTCCTTAACACGTGTGCAAACCAGAACACAGTAAGAATACAGTTAAAAGGCTATATAGACTATATAGACATAGTGAACCACGAAATATTCTACCACCATCAGACTCTATCTAACTTCGTATGTTTTAACTCGTAACTAATTTTAGGTGGTCAAATACTAAAAATCAAATAAATTAATACTAATACAAAATCTTCATAGCAACAGTAACAATAGGTACACAAATACTGTAGGAATCCCAGGCTGCTTAGCGTACACTGTGTTGCAGCAGGCAGTGTCTACCCCAACTTAATAGAACTTGTGCTAACAAACATGTACATAGAGAATTCTTAATGAAATTTAGTTTGTGTGTGCATGTGTGTATATGTGTGAATGTATGTGTGTGTGTGTGTGTATAAGTGTGTGTGTTTGTGTATGTGTGTGTTAAGGAATGTATCTACGCAGTTGCAGTGTGCAATAATTTACAACATCCGAATCTACGGCCAATAGTATTTAGTATTTTTACTCCACTTTCTTCCGGAATTCCGACCGAGCACCTTTCACCCGGAGCCGATAAATTATTTTGAACACGTCGCCAATTAAAGCGAAGCTCATTATCGATTATTAGCTGAGGATGTCTGCATTTTGTAGAAATTTTGTAGACCAAATTGGCTACTTTATCACCGTCCACAGATTTGATGACTAAATTTCATTTTTAACACGCTTTTATTAGCTTCAATCGTATGTATGTAGCTCTGTAACGGAAACTTCGAAGGTGATTTCGACCGACTTCGGGACATCGGATTTGAATTTTTGCACATTCATCTAGGACCGACGACCGTGCAATAATCTGATTTATTATTTTTTTACTTTTTAATTAATTTTTTCACAAATGTTTTTTAGTTCTTTTTTTATATTAATCTATTAATTTATTATAAACCGTATCAATATATACTAGTAATTTTGTTTACCGCTCTAGCTAAGCTTGGCTATTACCTAAATATATGAATGTGTTATCAAATGCCTTAATAGATCGTCATAAATTAGAGCTAAAACAATCTTGATAGTTTGAAATAAAGACCGCATCAAAATCAGACAATTCGTTTAGGAGTTACGATGCTACAAACATACATATACGCACGCAAACTCACATAGCCACGCTATATACTCACTACCCCTTTTCGCGTCGAAGATTTTGCGTTAATAAGATGTACAGCGCCAACCTCTCAAATTATGTACTGCTTTTGGTGTGAATATCGTAATAAGGAGTGACCCTAAGGAAATATAGTCTTATATTTCATCCCTTGTAGGATAGATGATGCTTATCGCAGTCTTCCTGTTGACGTCCTTGGAGGCGTTCTAGTATCGTGGTGCTGACGTGATAAATGTTGAATGGTCATCCTTAACCCTTTGAAGTGATATAAATAAGTCCGCTGTCGTAAGCGTGTTTAGAGGACGCGTTCAAAGGAATTATACTGGCGGTCAAAAAAACTACGCCACCCCTATTTGTATGTTTGGATCATTAATAACATAAGATTTTATAAATAAGATATATTCGTTTTTGGACATTAATTTTCAGTCGTCTTCGTTCTATTCAGATTTAAATAAATATTTAAAAAAGATATAACTTATTTATTGCTTGTAACAAAATGAAGAGCACGGTGTAAAAATGGCCAAGTTTTTTTGTCTGCTATATATCACATTGTAAAGATATAGAACAGTATTGCATCTTTTTATATAGGTATGTTCATATGCTTTATCTAACAGTTGTACCGCCCTAACCTAATCCTTATTAGTTATATTTTTATTTTATAATAGATGACCCGGCGAACTTCGTACCGCCCGAGAATCAATGTTGTGTCAACTTATTAGTTGAATAATATTCAGTAATTTTATTAATAATAAATTATAGCCTATCGTGTTGCCAAGGGTTAATAGGTACATAACAAAAAAAGTTCCAACAAAATCCGTCCAGTAGTTTTTGCGTGAAAGCCAAACAATAGACAGACAGACAAAAATGTTCGACACACATTCCATAGGGATATTGGTGAAATTAAGCTAATATAGTGTAGGATAAGTTAAATTATATTAGTTCTTCACCTAACAATGTTGATGGGACTGTGAATAAAAGGTGTTCACAATAGCCCACAAGTAACTTAACGAGGCGTTAAATGTAGGCAATGAATTTTACCACAATCTCAGGTAGGTAATAGTTCTACTATTGGCGAGTATGTGTTTTGCAAAGACATTATAAGAGGTAGACAGACAATACGCTTGCCCGCTATGTTTTCTCCTCGAACCACGTATCGGCTGCATCTCTGCTCGCAAATCGGCGGCAAACGTCTGTTCAGTGTACCTTCGGCAAGCGAACAGGAAACATTTCTTTCTAATGTTTCCCGACTGCGAAAAAAAAACTAAATAATGCCTAGTTTTGTCATATATGTGTAAAAACTGAACGGGGATGAAACGCAACTCGGCAACCAATATTACTAATCACAAATACCACTCTATTTGAATGTATTTGATTTGATGCAACTATATAAAGTGTATCCGAAACCAAACGAAGTGTAGAAACCAAACGAAGAACGCTTCGTTCGTTACTTGTGTAAGCGGGACAAATTGTATCTTTCCGTTTCGTTTTAATTCAAGCTGCACGCTAATCCTCCACAAAATTGGTTGAAGCGGATTTCTTACGAAAGTATTGTTCGTTGTACGGCTTCTCTTATGTCTTTGACGTTTTGATAGCGTAGGAATAAGTTATCGTATATCTTCTTCGCATTTATTGTTAAATATGCCAGCAATTGTAAATTACTGGTATTAATTAGCAAATACTAGCTAGCTAATCCCCGCGATTTCGGGGATATTATATTAATAACTATTTTCTGAGCGGAGTAGGAAAAAACATCAAAAACAGTAGTAGGTAGTAAAAAACACACTATTACTATATACTTTGTGTCTCATAACTTTATTAAATATTCAGGTATCTAAGGAATATTCAATTGAAATGTATTCAGTACATATTTTATGCATAACAGCAGACCCATATCATCTAATACCTTAAAATGAGCAATTCTTGAATATATAATATAATCTGAATCTCTGAAACGGCTCGAACGATTATCTAAATTTCATTTTAGCGAGCGCGAGGTGTCGGGCGAGATAAATCGATCTATTAGATTAATTTTTAGAAAACGTCGTTTTAGCCGTATTTTCAGACAATGAAAAACTGACATCCGTTGGCGAGTAGTAATACTATTTTTTTTTATTGGAAGCAACTAACTGCAGTCTACGTCAGTAGATGGCGTTGTTAACCAAAAATATCCCAATGTTAGACAAAAATTTAATTAGTTAAAAATACCGAGCAAAGCTCATCCATGTATTTTTGTTTATATCGATAACATACTTAATAAAAAGTCAGTCAACGTGTCAGTGAGATGTATCTATCAACACTGACATGTAGCAAACAGACTGCTTGCATTACTCACAGGGTTTACATACCCAATTTAAAATCAAATGATCGTACAATCGTCATCGTCGAATATACTTGATATTGTATTATTCATGGCATTATAAATAAAAATATATTTTAATCGCTTCTCGCTTAACCCCGACAGTAGTACCACAGCCTTGATATCAAACATTATCTGAAGGCTCGCTCAGCCAATTGAAGGGCGTTTTTACACATCGTTAGGCCCCGAAGTTCCGGGTCGAAAAACGTGGGATTAAAGGTCCTGTCAAACGATGTGAGGGCCAATAGGCTCGATTTGTTAAGTTATTTCAGCTTTCTGCAAATTTTCAGGAAGAAAGTTTGAGCCGTGGAATATTCATGGCTCATTAGCCTCTGAGATTATATTTTCCGGCGTTCGGTTTGAACATTATACGTTATTGTAATTTTTTATGACCTTTTTAGGGTAGGTTTCAAACGAGCATGTAGTCTACTTGATGGTAAGTGGTTACTGCCGCCCTGTAATCAACCCAAGACAGGATCGAAGTTCTTTCTTAGGTCGACCACAAATGTGTGGCTACCCCTGACCACTAAGTTGTATCGCCTCGGTCAAGTATGTCTCCCTGACCACACCCTTCAAACCAGAACACAGCAAGGACACTGCTGTTATTAGACAGAAATAGGTGTGGCGGTGGTACCCCCGGAGTCAAACAGTAGAAGATTCCATCTCCTTCAATTTGAAAAGTATATGCTAGTTGACGCCTGTAGCTTTATTCGCGTCTCAGTCTTTAAGTTATGTGATGTGTGTAAGAATATGATTTTCTTAAAATCCGTTCTTTGTGAACGTCTACATCGTGAAACGTGAAACAATGTTTAGTTTTAGATATTTCGTGATGACTCATTCACTCTCAATGCTCATCTCATCTCATTCTCAATGCTCTCGCTTGCATATATTTTTTGGCTTGCATATTTTATTAAACTCACTCCATTTTCTAATCAGAGTATATTCGACTAATACTGACACAAACGGTCGCTGTTTACTGTCCCGTGAATATCGGATAAAAAATTGTCTATCTAGATCTACCTGACACGGCGCACTTCGTATCGCCTCAGAAATTTCTCCTCTAAGAATATGTGCACAGAGTTTCATGATAATCGATTTAATAGTTTTGGCATGAAAGCGTAACAAACAAACAAACATTCATATTTATAATATTAGTAGGGATAATGAATAAATCAGTTGCTCCTTAATTCTTGATTCTTGAGGCTCGTGATGGCAGTGACCACCATCGAATTATAATAGTATACCATAGTATAATAAAAGTATGAATAATTAAACACTTGGGCTTACATAAGCTCAATTAATAGTATGTAATAGACGTAATAAACTTAACTATTTTAACCTAATTAACGTAATTATATTATATATTGTTGGTATAATTACATGCAGACAAGGTCAAAGTCACAGGTTAAAGAGTTAATGTCTAGAGAACATACAGAACTCCGTCCGTGGCTTCGCTTGTCCCAAAGTTAATTAGGTGTAATTTACCAGTCCTTTGATAATTAATTAATTAATTAAATTTGGATTTGGATAAAGAAAGTCGTTGGTATTTATTTTAGTTGTTTAGGTGTACAAAAATACATAGAACGCGTCTGAGCTTAAAAAAATAGCCCACCCATACTAATAAAGAGTTGTAATAAACGCTTTCACACATTAAAAGAATTTTATTTAGGAGGCGCGTGCCTTTAAACTGGAAGATCTATACATTTTTGTACCTAACTTTTTTACTTGTAATTATTTCGCGTGTATTTCGCATAAGACTTATAAGGCAGCAGCGGAACAAACGAAACCTAAATGTAGGGTTCTTTGTGAAGAAAGTAATCTAGAAAGAGACTTAAAGGTTTTTGTGTAGTTTACTTATAAAAAGAAACATACTGTAACAACGTTTTATTGTAACTTTGTACCGATAACGATGTTCCACAAACATTAGGCAACAAGTTAGGGCGCACGTTTTTTCCCATTTCCTATCTTCCCTTGATCTAATCCAGTGTTTCTCAAACTGTGGATCGCGAGTCTCCGGGGATTGTTACACGCCACTGATACCCTAGTAGTATACTACTAGGGTATCCCCTTTTAGTCGTTTTTTTATGTCTGGGAGGTAGCAAACGAGCATGCAGTCAACCTGATGGTATGGGGTCACTGCCACCCATGGGCACCTGTAATCAACCCAAGACGGGATCAATTGAGATTATAAAAAAATATACAAAGACCATTAAATCACATCCAACATAATTAACTTAAAAAAGGTTGCATCAACATTGATGTACCTCGTGAGTTCCCAGAATGCTGGCAACATTACCTCGTTGGATGGCCAGGCAAGAAGAAGAAGGCAAAATCAAGAAGATTGAAAAACACTGAGCTACTCCTTAGGGGCCTGTGAGACCAACGCTGTGTAACGGACGCGAGGAGGAATAATAATTCAGGCAATATGTCATTTCCAGTCTGTCAGTGTCTGGCAGTTGCGAGTGACAGAGTGTGAAATGAATGTAGGCAGGGACAAAGAAGAGATTATTCTTTATTTCTTGTCAAATATCAGCTGTGTACTGTTTTATTCAGAGGCATAATATAAATACTGAAGTAAAAAGTGTAGGAACCATTTCTATGATAATTACACGAGCGGAGGAGTATGAAATCTGGCTCAGTCAACGTTTATACGTAGAACAAATTCAGAAAGACAATATTTTATAATATAATAAATCAAAAATACATTAAATTAGTAAAATAAACTATTACGAATACCAACGCACCATACCTTTGACGCTTACACGTATATAGAAACCAGTTATACAGGGAACGTCACTAGAATACGGAATCGAGAATGACGTGACATCGGAAATGTTTAATAATGTCATTTTGTAGTCAAAGAAAAATAGCCCTAACTAATAAAGACTTGTAATAAATATACGCTCTCACACAGTAATATAATCTCGTTTAGTGGAGGGGCGTGCATCTTAAACTGAAAGATCTTACTAGTTTGATTTTTTTTCTTTATGCCTGGGATGTATCAAACGAGCATGCAGTGCACCTGATGGTAAGTGGTCACTGCCGCCCATAGACCTGCAATCAACCCGAAACCGAATCGAAGTTCTTTCTTAGGTCGACCACAAATGCGTTGCTACCCCTGAGGACCAAGTTGGAATGCCTCGGTTAAGTATATCTCCCCGACCACACCCTTCAAACCAGAACACAGCAGCAATAATACTGCTGTTATAAGGCAGAAATAGGTGTGACGATGGTGCTGCCGGAGTCGAACAGTTTCAAGGTTCTGCCACCTTCAAAAAGTGTTAAACATCAGCTGTATCCACACACCAAACTACAAAGTCGGCTATCGCCACTCGCTCTTCCCGCCACCGTCAAACAAATCAGTACGCAATATCTAGTTGTTCCATTGCATTATGTAAATGCTCGTCTCCGATCCTATCTCGCTTCAAGGCGAATGTCATAAAAGCGTTACTGCCACCGAAAACATTTCACGTCGTGATAAGTTTATTGTAGGGATGGCGATTTGGGACAATTCATTTAAATATTGTTTCTATTCTTTAAAGAGTTTTAAAAAGGCGTTAGAGTATTAAGACGTCTCCACTTAAACCGTTCAACGCAGCGATATTTAATTCTGTTACAATACGCCAGACAGACAGAATACAAAATGATTTTTAAGCTCAGTGAGCTTAGTATGAAAAATTCATTTCAATAAAGTGTTTAATTTTGTTGTCGCATGCGCTTGGAATCAAACTTTTTGGTATAAAAACGTTCATAGAGAATTCTCATGGACCATGTATCTCTTTAAATGTTTTGGATTTAATTAAAAATCATTTCATGGTAATTCTTAATGGTACTCAAAGGTTTTAACTTCTTTTATTAGTAAATTGCCTTAAGGGAGGGAGAGATATTCTCAGGGGAGCAAAACTTGCATTTTAATTATGTCTCGAATGTCGGCAAAATATCAAAATTTGGAATGGATTATCCAGTAAACTGCTGGACGGAAATTGATCGCCATCCCTGAGTAAATGATATTTCTAAGAAACTTTTTACGGCTTCAACTATGCCTTGAAGTTGGTTTCCTGCTTGTAACGTCGTAAACATAAATTAACAACGACATCCAGTTTGAAAGTAATAACGATGTTTTTGATTGCACGATTTACATTTACAGCAGCATTGAAATGGAAGTAGGAATGGATATATCGATATAGTTATTTCTTCCGGCTTTTCTTGTATTCGTGAAAAATATCATAGCTGTTTTATAAATCACAAAGAAATCGAGTTGAATATATGCATATGTTATCGAAATACCAGTGACTGACCGATTGACTTGAAATTTGCATAATTACTCATTTCATCATGTAGACACAGCTCACAGGTTTTTTGAAAATTTTAACTGTAATGTGGAGACAAGAGGGATCAAAATCTGTGAATTTCCTACTCACAGCTGTTAAAACTATTTATTTTTTACGGTAAAATGCGATAATTTTACTGTTCTTAAATTTAAAAGATAATCGAAGCAGATATCTGTTACCATACAAATGTTTTGTATATATCAGTGATGATAGTCGTTACTCTTATAGTTTGCGAGTTATAAAAATGTTTTTGATTGTGTAATTTACATGGAGTATACGTAAACTATAAAGCTTTCCTTAGAGTCTCGAGGAAATTTCATTCGTAACTAGAGATAATAATAACTGTTGCAAAAAGTATTTATTTTCTTTTTTTTATTTTACATCGATTTTAACAATAGTTGAAATTGTCGTTTAATTTTGCACATATAGGTTAAGTGTGTCTCCCTTACCACACCCTGCAATCGAGAACAAAGCAGCAAGAATACTGCTGATGTGTGGTGGTGCCTCCGGGAGTCAAATCAGGTCAATTAATATTAACTTAAGTATATTAACTACTTAAGTATGATAATTTATGTTAACTTTTTACTAAACTACTGTTATTATTTGTATTATTTCTGGAATATTTTCTTCATAAGTTGGAATGTTTTCTTTTGTGATAATATTAGATATTAAATAAATATACTACGCTGATTCGCATAGCAAGACATTGTATCTTGATATTTTCCTGTAACGAAAAAGTTATTGATACAATAATGTAGAGTTTAACGTATTATGCAAAACTGTTAGACGATCTGTTCTGCCAGCAAAAACTTACTTTCACTCGGACGGTGAGCCACGTTCAACTAGTTACGATAAATAAGAGATTTCTAAGAATGAACGATGAGTTGAGTGATTATGACTAGTGTTCTCTCATTTTTCATTTAGCACATTAATGTAGCAAACGAGCATGCAGTCCGCCTGATGGCAAGCGGTCATTGACGCACAACCAACCCAAGACAGGGTCGAAGTTATTTCTTAGGTTAACTCAGCCCGGGATCTTAAATTTTAAAATTTTTAGTCGGGGCAGAAACTGAAAAATGCCGCCCGTCCTTATATATCTCCATTGACCTATCCTTCATTGACCTACCTACTGCCGGTAAACTAAAAAAATACCCCATGGGCACCGGCTTGCTTGGCTCCCTAGATCCGGGCCTGGGTTTCTACAAATGCTTTGCTACCCAGGAGGACTAAATTGGAATGCCTAGTTTAAGGGTGTCCTTCCTTTCAAACCATAACACAGCAGAGAAAACCCTGCTGTTATAAGGCACAGATAGGTTCGAAATGTTCTATCACCTTTACATTTTGATAGAACCTTTGAAAGTCGTTAATTAATTTTGCGTTTGTAACTTACGTCAATATCGCTATTTCCAACTGCAGAGGCGAATTTAATTTTACAACAATAAATCACTGACATTTTATTTATCACTATTATTATAATAAAGAAAATCTATTTACAACTTCGGTTTAATTAAATTCAAAGTTTACTAACTTTTTACCGAGTTTACTGCTCAGTGATTAATCAAATTTCAACTTCGTGGGCGACAAAGGCTTGAAAATAAAATACAGAAATCTTACATTTTTTTGCGCAATAAATATAAAACTTTTCATTTGAATGTAATTAATTTTTAGAAGATTTTATTTCGCGTTTATTTAAAAATGGAGGAGAAATATAAATAAAGAGTCGGAACACTTTATCTGGACAGGAAACCTTTATACCTCAGTCTTGGAGCATACTGCGACAAATAAACTAATGGTAATTAATGGAAGTGCAAATGAATAGCCATTCAATTTGTAAAATTTTATAAATAAATCCCGTAAGACTGCTACCTATTGACGTAAATTAGAACTGATCGGTCCCGGAATGCCAACATGAAGCGATGATGCCGTGAACGATGACGAGGCCATCAATTGAACACTTAACACAGCTGAAGTTATTCGTTATTACGTTATGAAGTTAATCTACACGTGCCAGGATTGTGCACCTCTGTCCTATAATAAAATCCTGATTGACCAATTAACTAAATGACGAATCGATTGATTGATTGACATTAGAAACGGGCCTGTCATTCAAAATTACTACTAAAGAAGTTAAACATGGTTTAGCTTATACAAAATTGAGACTATAAAATAAATGACTTCCACATACAGATACAAAATTGATTGAAATGTAAAAAAACACCAAAAGCAGATTCCCTCGGTCACTAGGCCACTTGGCACCGGTTTCGTAATATAAACATTTTACCCCGTTTCCTTGGAACGGCTCCGTCACGTAGATGTGCCTTCGTAAGTGGCTCCAACTTTCTACCTTCTTGCTTTGGGAAATTACTATAGCGTTTCGATTTCTGAATTCCGTTTCAACCGGTTTCGGTAATGTCCTTGTGACTGACGACCCGATCCAAAGAGGTTTTGGGTTAATTCGTGTTTCAGCGAAATATCGATACTCATTATTTTGTGAAGTAGAAAATCTCGGTATTACTGGATCTTGCGGTCACTCAATCTCGAACTAATCCCACGGCCTTTGGAGAGAAAACGTAAACAAACTTTTGTTTAAGAGCCGAAACGTC
>DWNJ01001961.1:0-11175 GCA_018250275.1 Udranomia eurus
GTAGATTTTTTGTACATAAACACAAATATAGCCATACCTACCTACCTCACAAATTAACAATTATGATCAATGTTTTTATCACCATATTTGTTTATTTTAAAAACAATACACATATGTACAAAAAATCTACTAAACCTAAATGAATATCGTTTGTTTATATTAAAACTCAACAGATATTTAGCGAGAATGAGATAAACAGCGAGAGATTTTAAACTTCGTCAACAAGCTGTGGTGCCTAAACTTTATTATAAGCCTTACCTCATCAGGTCCTAAATTTTTGCCAGTCTGATCGACTACTCTCAGTTCACTGTTTGGCAGAGCAAATCCCACGGTTGTGTAGTCACGAGACCCGGGCACCATGCTAGTAGCAAATGGAGACACTTCCGTCAGTCCGTAGATTTGAAGAAACTTTACATCTGGCTGTATATGAAACATTGTTACAAAATTTTGTGACTTTTATTGTGTTATTGTGCTCGTTTGTGTGCTTAATGTTTATGGATAAATGATAATACTGTCTACTATATGATTCTATGATATTAAGAAAAAAAATCTCATCACATTATGGTAAAATGTACCTTATATCCTTCTCTGGTACCGCTGACAGTATGTAGTTAAGGCGTAAAAGAGTAAGATCACGAATAAACTCGCATTTGTAATACACAATTAACGTATATTCTCAAATAGTGTGTAGAATCATAGTAAGTACTTTTATTTACTCATACTATAGAATTTGGACTTTAATCACAAAAAAAGTTTTGTGTTCATAATAAAAATATATATATATATATATATATATATATAATTATTTTGAGGACGCAGCGAAAACTAAATGATATATAAAAACATGTTTTACTCGTATTATATATTATTCGAAGGACACTTTTAAGACATGTTTATATAACAAACATGTTCTTAGTCGTATATGGATATATTATAGTTTGCTTTTTATTTCTGTCGTCATGGAAAATTGTTATGTAATTCATAGGTTGGGATTCCTCGGTTAAGCGTGTCTCCCTTACACACAGTATAAGCAGGAGCAGCGATAGTGCTAACAAAGACGAGCTCCTAAACCACCAAAACTCCTTAAATAATTGCGTTAAAAGTCTATGTGACCGACTTAATTGTTAGTGCAATTATTATTTTAGTGACGTGCAAAATTTAAAGCAATAACGTGAACTAGTTTTGACAATACTGCGATTAAGAGTCTCGTTTGCTAAGTTAACTCAAATTGCCCGAGTTCAACCAGTTTACGTAACATAAAACGCGTTAGGTTGACTTACGGAAAGTTTAAGGTTTGTTCGAATTTATTTTGATCATGGGTTATTGTATAGATGATGAGTCTTGATACATCTAGGAAGTTTGTCTTCGAGGTTGATGCAAGTAGAAACAAATGTTTTGTCTACCTTAACACTAGTGCGGAAATCCCTGACATCCCTGGAAGCGCGTTTGGGACAATTTTGGTCATTTTTGCAAATGTTGCGACAATAATAGGAAAATATGCATAAAATGACGCTCGCGATTATAATATAGTATGCTTTATTATGGACTAGCTGACCCGGCGCACTTCGTACCGCCTCCCCGTACCCGTCTCACAATATTTTTATTTATGAACCGATTTTTATGAAACTTGACTATGCAAGTATGAATTTTGTATGAAATGATTTATTTTTAAGAAAGATAGAGTTAATTTTTTGGGTGATTACGGTCTTATTTGTAAGTCTGGGTTAAAATCGTAATTTAACGTAAATTTAATATATATATATATATTTCGATTACTTAGTTGAAGTATATAAGGAATAATTATGACATTTCAATAATCATAAAAAATAGGTCTCTACGCATAATAATAAATGTAGAACAGGAAACATCAGATCAGAACATCGAAATGGGTCAAATTTAGGACATCCGCTCTTCTAGTCTTAAGATATTATTAATGTTTGATTTGATTTAAGAATATTTAAGTGAAAAAAATAATGATATCAGATGGTAAGCTGATTTCGAATTACTTGATTTTTTGTGTAAATCCATCTGCAATAGATTCTTTAGTTTTAAGCTCGACTAAATGGACAAAATTGTGAACATACTGCATTTTAAAATCCGTATTTTTTTACAAGTAAGACATTTAATTGTAAGTGTGATATATATACATATTATAATGCTATTGCTATTATATATTTCAATATACTTTACCTGGCATTTATCCAAAACGCTGCGTATATCCGATTTAGGTATTGGTGCGGCACCACATACAATCCTGTCTACTGAATCTAAGTGTTTTTTTGTTACATCCGGATGTTTACCCAAAAATAAAGCTGTAAAAATATTTTAGAATTATTGTATATATTTATATCAAAATCGTTGCGTGTATTAATGAGTAATCTTAAACACTTTTCTCCTATTTAAAGTTGATTACAAATATTTTAATTTTACTTTACTATTTTTAATATCAAATTGATAGGGTCTAAAATACAGATTTGGATAAAAGACTTTTAAGTCTGTCGTCATTAGAAAATATTCCATTGAAATAGAAAATAACTGATAATGAAAACTGAAAATCTTTAATTTCTATCATAATAGATTCTATTATAACATAATATAAAACGTACCTAGAGGAGGTGCTGCATATAGTAAATTAATTTTATGCTCCTTTAAAGCATTTAAGAATGTTGTGGGTTGGAATTTTGGAAGAATGACAATTTTTGCACCAACTACAAGTTTATGCAAAAGAATTATTGATAAGCCATAGATATGGTAGAACGGAAGAACTGCCATGACAGAGTCTTGGTGTTGACCTAGAACATAAATAATTACGATTAAATTGTATGCATGAAACAGTTGTGACATGTATGAAATGTATGAAAAAAACAAACAACAAACAATTCTATTGTAACACTCAAATTTCGTTTTGAAAATTTAAATTACTAACAGAGCGAAAAGTAAGATAACGTTTATATGTTTAATTTTCTATTCATAAAATATGAAAGTAATCTTAAAAAACTTACTCGTTGTCTCATTGTAATGCCTCACACCTTCGACCTCTTGCTGCGCGAAATTTATTACTTTATTTTTATTTGTGAGCTCTACGCCTTTCGGTAATCCTGTAGTGCCACTAGAATATGGCAAAAGTACGACATCCTCCGGTTTCCTAATAACGTCTTTCAAAACACTTTTATCGTTGTTGTTATTATGTATGAGTTCGTCAAAGGCTACAGTTTCTGACGGATGATCTTCTCCAGGATTTTTGATCGTTATAACTAGTACAGAAGTTTTTGTAAAACCGATTGCTTCTTTTATAACGCTCATTGTTTCTGAGGAGCCGATGATTATTTTAGGCTTAGCTAGTAGCAGTTGTCTGTATACTTCACCTGGAATAATATTTTTAAGAACCTTTAAAATCGAATAGATCAGATAGAGATATTTATGTTCTAAATTTCTTCTTCTACCTACTCAATTTCCTCAATTAAACTTATTAATGAAAATAGATTGATAATATTTTTATAGACTTACTTGATGTATGAATCGGATTAATGGTAGTGATAATAGCGCCTGCCATGACAGCACCTATCATGGCTATCGGATATTCAGGAGAGTTAGGCATCATTATTCCTATCACGTCACCATCATTAATTTTCAACTGTTTGCGTAAGGTTGTTGCAAAATTTTGGGAGCATTCGTGCAATTTTCGATACGTGTACGATCGGTTAGTGATTCCGCATACCTATGTGGTAAAAGGTAGATATGACTCGTTGAACTTATGTGATATGTCGTAACCTATTTCGAGGTAACAAGTTTGTAAGACTGCCGTATATTAACCGAGGCAGACTATTTATACTATTGATAGGTTAGCAATAGGTATGGTAGCCTTTCTCTCCAACGGACGTTGTTAAATTTTGTGAAGAAATTAAAATTTAAACAGCCCGCTGGTCTACTATGGAATTCATTTTAGACATCACTTATTTCTTTGCTGCCAGATAAGTTGATAATGCATCGTTGATGTCGGAAACAATGCAACTTGTTTTTTTTCCTATTGCGTCAAGTCTGCATCATTATCTTGCCTTGGCTTTACCTTTTGTTTGTGAGGGGAGGTCATGTTTGACAATGTATTCTTGTCGCTTAAACGAACAGTTTTTACTTGTAGGTTTTTTTATATCCTACCTCAAGCAAATAAGCGTGCAGTCCAACTGATAGTAAGTAGTCGCTGTCGCCCATGGACATTTAATAAACCTAAGATAGGATCGAAGTTCTTTCGTAGGTCAACTACAAACGCGTTGGTACCCTCTGAGGACCACTTATCATCAGGTGGACTGCTTGCCGGTTTGCTTGTAGTCATAAAAAAATTATAATAATAATAATACATTACCACAGCGATTTTGTCTCCCCATTTATCGATGTCCCTCCAAATATATTCTGGCACGTCTATTTTCGGTATTTCGACGTTAACATAGGGAGATTTTACAACGTTATCCGGTGTCCACAGGTTTTTTGACCGTGCGGCTATGTAACCTCTGCTCATTAGTCTCTGAACACGAGCTAGACCTTTCATTATGTATTCCGTTTCTAAAATATTAATTACGCTATTTAACATTCGGTATGATTTTCCATTTTGTACAATGTTTTATTAAACATAATCCTTTTACGTAATATGAGTATACACAAAAAAATGATTTAATATAATAAACAAAAGATGTATGTGTGTTTTTATTAAGTTTACTTCATTCAATAACATTTGAAAATATGGAACATTTATTAGTTATATAATATGAATCTATTTGGAATATTTTTATCGACATTCTAATACACAAACGACACCAATCTTAAAAATATATTAATTATATACTTACAAAGTACTCGAGCCAAACACAATTGATGGTGGACTCCACCACCAGTGCACTATCAATGATCTTAAATGCAGAAAAATATCCTTGGCATAGAGGAATAACGCATTACTAATCAAATTACAACTAGCTTCATGAGTTAACTTATCATTAGAGTTCAGCCTTTCGTTAGCAGGTTTATTATCATACTGGGGCGTAAACGTGTTTTCGAGTAATGATCGAGAGACGAAGGACGAGATAACGTTTTTATAAGTACAAAGCCGATAAACAAGGATGTTATAGCATAACATACATATAATAGAACCGTAAAAGTGTTATATAGATAAAAAACTAAATAAAAATGTTGGTCTATGTGGTCTTCATACAAGTAACAAAAGTCAAAGAAATAATTTTGAAAATTTTGTTTGTCGAATGGACGGATTTTGATGAAACAGTTTTTGTTATATAGCTATTAGTATATTGGCTAACATTTATTATAAATAAAATTACTGAATATTATTCAACTATATAAGTAAACACAATATTGATTCTCAGGCCGTACGAAGTGCGTCTGGTCAACTATTTTACATAACAAAATGTCACTATCATACACAAGTATGTCTCCTGTCTATCCGTTATCAACGTTTTTAGACTTCCGAGCCGTTGTGCGGAACTTTCAACTACAGATTTATCATACTCTCTTGAATGTATAATTGTTGTTTTTAAATTTGTATATTTTAATTTAAAAATAAAGGACACCTATAATAATAATGTAGATCATATAAATAAATAAATGGTGCAAAATAATCTTAGTCCGCTAATTCCGCAACTCCATACTTTATTGCAAGCGAATATGTGAGTTAAGCTAGTACAAATAAATTGGTATTACTCGCTCCCTGTATATATGTAGTATTAGCCCAGTCTGCTGGTCATAAAACAATCAATTTAGTGCAGTAGTGTTCACGTAATAACGGATACAGGTACTAAACTAAAAAAAAAACTATATACGAGTAGATAAGGATTTTTTTATTATAACTATCAAATAACATTCAAGGCTTAGGACACGGCTATGCCTTCAATTTAAAGAAGATAATTTATTTATTAAATTCACTGTCACTGACGTTTGTATGCAAGAAAAAGTGGTATCTGAACTTTTATCCGTAGAATGTCTTTTTCGTAAAATCATATATACAGGTAAAAAAACCAGTACGACGGTTGTAATTATGTCAATGACCTATAATTTTTTTGCATTGCATGTGACGAATAAAACATTATTTTATACAAGATGTAAAAAATATAGGGGGAAATAAATTATAATGAAGTTTTTGTAATGATCAAATAATAGTTAATTTATAATCAATGCTTCTTTTTTAATATTAAATAACATTATACGTGTAGCATTACACAGTAAAATATTTGTTTTTTTTTTATAAAAACGATGAAAAAACTTATACTAAAGTTTATTTTAGTAAAAGTAATTGACTAAAAGAAAAAATATCGGTATTAAAAAGTTAGTATTATTTATTATCCTCGATTTCCAAAGAAAGTTGGCTGTGCTACAAGAGTTTAATTTAATTCAATAGTAATTAAGTGATATTTCAGTTACAGTCAAGTACCTACCAAGTACCTATCAAGTATAAATAGTAAAATAAATCAACTCTCTAGTTGATTTATTTTACTATTTATTATTGTGTGTTTGGTCATACACTGATATTCTGTTTGGGGTTGGATATTGCAGTCCAGAATAGCGGCCACTGGTATAACGGTTGAATTAGGTTTATTTCGTCAATTCCACAAATATAATAAAATCAATGAAACTAATAAAACAAATGATCTCTATTCCAAACATTAATGGCAGTCCTTCGCTATTATCTCTTCTCATTCCCACCCCGTCAGCTCTCTACGCCAACTCGTTCCCACGCCAATGTCTGGTTATGTGCTACTAAGTATACTTTGGTTATGTGCACCAAGCATATAATCAAAGTATACTTCGATGCAACATTCCAAAAGCATTGGTTAGTTGTATGATAATATGGTTATATTTATAGTATATTAGTTGACCAATGAGTGCACGGACGAGTCTGAGTTTAAATAAATGCCCTACACATACTAGTAAAAAGTTGTAACAAATACACACTTTGAAACATTAAAATAATTTTGTTTAGTGGAGGGGCGTGCATTTTTAAACTGGAACATTTATAGTTTTGTGTCGTATGTACCATAATAAAATAAGGTTATTTTAATATGCATGACTTTCAATAAGTTTATTATGCAAATATATATATTATAAAATAAAACAATGACGCCGGAGCCGTCTGGCTGGAATGTCTTGTAAGCTCTCCCTTAGAATATCCTCCAAATCAGGTCACATCAGATGCATTAGTACCCCTGAAGACGTAATTGAAATGCCTCGTTATGTTTATCTCACTTAACCACCCTTACCCAGATTACAGCAACTGGAACTGTTTGGCCCGAACTTGAATGATGCAGAAATAGGACAATTCATTTCAGACTGACACCATTCGAATGCAATGAACGATTTCATTGTATAGTCACACACTCACATAGACACATTGTCACAGTTGAGGAAGGTTAGAGCTATTAACATTAATCCTATTCAGCACTGCAATGTCGCTACAAATATTATAAGAGAACACGGTCAGCAAATTGCAGTTATAGCTTCTTACAATGTTGTTAAAATGGATCGAGTCTTGCTTGCGAAGGTCGTAAATGATCTAGACAGACAAGTATCGTCGAGCGACGCTACGTCAGATGATTGAGATCGTTAATCGTACACGGTGTACATCTTAGTTGTAAGAAATAAAACATTTTTTTAGTCCATAATTAATCAACAATGACACCAGAGACCAGAGAGACCCTGAATCTGAAGATCTGGACTGTGGCTCTAAATGATTCCAATCTTTTGAAAACTCCATGTCGTAGTAGAGAACACAATATTCCAAAATTATTGTATAATCAAAATATTTACAAACGGTGACAGCTCCGAATAACGTGTGAAATATATATAATAGTATATTATCTTTTATTTAAATAAAATTACCAATAATACAAAAGGCCAGTTCTGGGCCCTATAATACCCATTACACAGATAAACTCATTGTCTAGAGATAAAACTTCGGTTATGGTACCGTCAAATAAATACACAGTATGTATGAATAAATTCAACAATATTTTTCTTTTAACACTTTTCTCAATATCTTTCCAGACGAATTCTTGGGTAGTTCTTCCAAAACTTGAATTTCTCCTATTCTTTTGTATTCTGCAACATGTTTATTGACAAACTCCATAATGCTCGTGGCCGTTGCTTTAAACCCATACTTCAGTACGACAAAGGCTTTAGGAACCTCGCCTCTTCTCTGATCAGGTATTCCAATTACTGCTGCATCGATAATATCCGGATGTTGTTTCAATATTCCTTCCAACTCTGTCGGTGCTACTTGATATCCTTTAACCTGTTAATTTAAATATTAAGTAATATTATTTTAAAACAAATTCCAATTGTGGACTGGGCTCACAACATGTTTCATTTACATTGAGATATAGTTGCAAACAAGCAAGTTCCTGATGATGATGATAAAGTGGCATTGATAAGTGGTATGATTACATTGAGGTAATGCAGTCAACCTGATGCTACGTAGTTATTGACGTCCAGGGACATGTATAATCAACCACAGACAGGATTGAAGTTCTATCTGAAATCGATTACAGCCGCGTACTACCCCTGAGGACTTGACGCTTTGGATAAGTGTATCTTAGCACACCATTTAAATCCGAACACGGGTGTTATCATCATCATTATCATAATATTAGCTGAAGCGTGAAGCAAAAACTTTGGTAAGCTTATAGGACCATTACACGGACGGAGGAGTGCAGAAAGTTAACACACACACACAGCGGTACGGTATATATACACCTGTTATACCTACAAACGGAATATAGAGTTGCGAGTTGAGTTGAGTGATCGCAAATGGTAAACAATTTATGTGTAATTTTGTGTAGTCAAAAAATATTTCCAAGTTTATTTTCTTAAGGTTATGCCGGACTCCCACCTACCAAAAACTTGACAGTGTTCCACCGGATTACTGAGGGACGGAGTCACAATTACACAGACAATATTAATATACTTACCCATAGTACTTATTTGGAATTATACTATAAATTAAAAACTTCTATTTCTCAACGTTTTTACTCACTACCTATTAAAGATTTTTTGTTATAAAAATATATTATTTAAACGGCTTAACTCACATGTGTGAAAAACCTTTAATATGGTTGCAAAAAACGTGTAAATTAAACCTTTTAAAAAATTCATCAATCAAAAAAATTATTTTGTACATTACAAAAGATTTTTTTTTACTATTGTAGTTAAAGTAATTTCGAATTACAAAACACTTCATTTAAACCTTTTTTTAAATCTAGTGTTAGTTTTTTTAAACTTTGAGGTTGTAAACGAGTATGCATCTCGCATGATGGTATGCGGTCAATGCTGCCAATGAACATTTATAATCAACCCAAGATAGGATCGAAGTTCTTTCTTAAGTCGACTACAAATGCGTCACTACGCCTCGGTTAAGTACGTCTCCCTTAGCCTTCAAACCAAAACACAGCAGCTAGTTATAAGGTAGAAATAGGTGTGACGGTGGTGCCTCCGGAGTCGATCCATACAATCCTTTTAAGTCACACACATGTCTCTTCCGACAACTGGGGAAAGCCTGGAGCATACTCCGCCACGCTGCTCCAATGCATGTTGGCGGAAGAAGGTTAGTAGCCAACCAGTATGTCGGATGTTTTGAAACCCCCTAATGGGCTCCGACGAGGTTAAACGACTACTATCAGTCGATAACAATTGGGACTGATTGCTTAAGATTAAATCCACTTATTAAATTTATTATTTAGACTTACTTTAATAATATCTTTTACCCTGCCAACCACGGCAACAGCGCCGTCTTCGTCAATAGTAACCAAATCACCAGTTTTGAACCAACCGTTGCAGTCAATTGCCAATTCCGTGGCTTCTATATTATTCTTGTATCCTTTCATTACCTGTGGACCTCGAATGTGCAGTTCACCTACCTGTAAGGCCAAATTGGATTTACTATGATACATAATGTATTAAATTGTATTGTCATCGAATCTAAAGGTGTCTAAATCGAATCCAAATATCAAATGAATCTGTCAACAGTAAAAGGTGAAACTTTAATTACTAGATTTGACCGTAAAGTCTCTGGTTTTATCCATGTTGACTTAAACAATACCCTTAATTTATTAAAGAATAAAATCTATTTTACGTACATCGAACAGCTGTTGATTAAAAAAGTAACCAGTGACTACTTGTTCTTTTTACGGACTGTAAAGTCTTCACATTCATTTGTTTGTACGCAAACGAACTCCGGAAACATAAAAATGTAAAATAGATCCAAAAGGGACCAAAAATGGGATTTTCGGAGATAAACCATCGACAGGCTTCGAACTGTAAAACATGGCCGGTAACATAATACTCGGTGGAAATGGAAAATAAAAGTCGTCTATTCCATACACATGCAGAGTAAACCGAATCGCAAACATAACATCGTAATCTGGATGTTCTGGTTTTAACTTCGACTCGACCATCTAATCGTATAGATCTTCCAGTATAAAAATGCACACACCTCCACTAAACAAATTTAATGTGTGAAAGCGTATATTTATTACAACTCTTTACTAGTCAGACCGCCCGTGCACTAATTGGTTTAATAATCGGCGATCTGTCATCTTTAGAAATGTATATAGCGAATGCACGAATTGTATGACTCGTCAACTCACATATGCGCTTACGCACTTATGGCAGTTTGCGTAATTTGTACTTTTTATCAAAATATTATTGGTTTATAAAAAGTTGCATGTGGGTAAAGACTTTGTAGGGGCGTGCATTTTTCGACTAGTTAATATTTACCTACATATTTACAATAGCTAGAGAGAACTTTACACCTCACTTAGATGTTTCCTACGTGTAATGATTTATTGATAATACTGTTATATGATATATACAGTTTATATGAAATAACATAAGAGTAGATATGTGGTATTGAACGGATTTATAGAGCAGTGTAGAAGAGCTGGTAAGCAGTCTTCTTAGTTGTAAAGAAGCCTTTTGTATTCGCGTCCAGCTAGCCACGGCAGTCAACCAGCATGACGTCGATACTTAAAGAGTTGTAGCATTATTATTATATATACATTTCAAATCAGAAAGGGGCGGCCAGATTTATAAAGCAGATATTGGTGTAATGCACCAGATTTTCTTTGTTTATATGTATATATATATATATATATATATGTATATATTATATTGCGTGTCAAATTT
>DWNJ01001962.1:0-11174 GCA_018250275.1 Udranomia eurus
CCTTAAATCTAAAACACAGAAAGAATACTGTTGTTATAAAAAATAGATGTGGCGGTGGTGGTTCCGGAGTCGAGCCGTAAAAGGTAGTATATGTAAAAAAAATATTGAAAATTTAATGGATTTTATTACGAAAAGAAAATATCAAGGAGAAAGGGTGTATTTTTAAAAAGTGCTATATTTACGGAGAATAATTTTATAAATCGCTAGTTACATTCAATATTATTATCGTTTTAAACAGAATACACAATTCATCAACTAAAATTCCATTATTAGCGGTTTATATTTATCGACCGTTAGTCAATCTCTACATTAAATGAAAACAAACGTTGAATACAATGCTCCTGTAGCCATTAATCATTAACGACCGGTAAACTTAATTTTGGTTTAATTAAACAAAATGTACCAGTAGCAACTATTCAAACAATCACGCACCCTCCCTAATAGATTACAGATTAATCGTGCTGCCTTTTATTTATCTTAGTCGATTTGAAGGGCGAAACCATAGAACAGGCACTTAATAGACATAGCCGAGTCGATCAAGAATATCTCTTAGATGATGATCAGAGATATGGAATAACTATTCCATAATGCTCACATTTATTTATTATTATTTTTTATTTGGAAAACAAACTATATTTATTTGCAAATGAATGATGAATACACAGAATATATATACAAATATGCATATATAATATGTATCAGTTAAGTTTCCACTGAAAAATCGTTCATAATTCAAGATGTTAAGAAAATAAAGGAAAATAAAATCTTAATTCTAAAAAACAATAGTTGTCTATGAGTCTAGATGATTCCTATTAATTCTTTTTTTTTCATTCTTTTTACTTATTGCATCACACATTATTATTATAACATAAACCATGTCCCTTGTTAGGCATAGCAATTTGTAAGAGAGAGGCAGCAGACATTGTCTTTCGTTTTTGTATTTTCATTTTTGTTAGAGCTAATTCTGTAGTTGAGCCTCGACATCTTGTATATGTTTATTCTAAAAATTACAGGTGCTTGCATGCAAATATTGAAGTGGTGTCCAATGTTATTTCAAAGCTGGATTGCTGGGACCTGAGAATTTAGCTGTTTTATCGCACCCTTCAAAATACAGTAACTACTGCAAACAAGTGCATTAAAACAGCCAAAGGCAGGTCGTTTTATTACCAACCATTATTACCATTACCAAAGTGGTATAAAAATCTTTATGCTGGCCGTCGTGGGTGAAGTACGACATATATATGTTTCTTCTGTGTATATAAGGTACTACTAGGTCCCCGACCCCGGCTGCGTCACCGCCCCCGTACTGATATATGCTATACTATGAAGTGATTTATTTGGATAAGGGTTATACCTGGGTATACAAAGAATATGGCTTAGTTTGTACCGTTACTATTGCATATTTTAACATGGAAATGTTGTTGTGACAAAACTATAATATATTTTTGTAGATATTGATTTCCTCTATAAAACTACAGTACGTCACTTTGTTTTATTATCAATAATTTCTGCAGCGTACGCGATTTAAGATTCTTTTGGTATTTTTTTCACCACCACCACTTTATTGATGTTTAAAACATGAACAATGTAACGTAATGTGTGTCAAATATGTTTGGATCCCAAACATATTTGATAATATTCGATCGCCTATGTTCATTCGCCGATGATAATATAGGGATCTAATTGTAAAGGATTCTTTCAAATCGGTCCAGTAGTTTAAGCCCATTCAATTCAAACAAACAATCAAATCTTTTCTCTGTATAATATTAGCATGGATAAAGGAAGCCAATTCTACAAACTACATCTTCTGTGGCCGAAACAGCCCTTCCGAGCAAATCGCTCTGAATAAATCCTGGGCGGTTCATCAATAACCCGCCGGTACACTAATTTAATGTAATGGAGAACAAATATTCGAGATACGGCTGGAATGGCCCGTTTGTACGGAAATTGGATTATAATTTTGATCACTGATTACGTAATTTGCTGGATCGCTTGGGGTGTTCGATCAAAGTGAAACGCAGGTTTTATTAATAACCCATTGCCTAGTGTGACTTCTTTTGGGATGGTTAGAGTTACTTAGCCGATCACTCGTATTGAACATCACATATATCACTTTTAACGCAAGCATACTCTCCGAGAGGCGCTGTACAAGTGAAGTGATACTTCAAAGACCGTTCCTACTCGGAGA
This sequence comes from Udranomia eurus, assembly GCA_018250275.1. Taxonomy (NCBI): domain Eukaryota; kingdom Metazoa; phylum Arthropoda; class Insecta; order Lepidoptera; family Hesperiidae; genus Udranomia; species Udranomia eurus. Next base: position 2,189 of record DWNJ01001962.1, read on the forward strand.
AGCATTTTAGAGAATTCTTGTAAAGTAAGTAGGTACTGCGTGCTGGTACGGTAAAGGTGTACATTGTAAGTGCATAGCATATAATAGGTTCAGACGGACAAGGCAGCCAGGAAGAAGTTTGCGCTTTGTGAAGATCAAATTCTGAGATGGATTCTGCAAAGGTATTTTACTGTTGAAAGTGGATTCTGACATGACTAAAAGATCGGATTCCGAATAATTTCAAGGTTCTTGGCATAATTCCAAGATCCTGGTCGGTTTATTATCCAATATAAAAGGTAAAGTATTGCAAATATTATTTACCTTTATGAAATCCTCTTGAATCGTTATTGTTTTTTTACATCTGTTATTTAACTAGGTAGAACTTCCAACGGTTGGACCCCGTTGGCCAACACCACATCATATCTGTCTTATAACAGCAATGCTCGGACGGCGTGAATCGTGTGGTCGGAGATAGATACTACAAGGGCCGTTCCAAATTAGTCCTTAGTAATAATAAATATGTCGTTGACAGAACGCCATACCTAGCCCGGATTGATTACAGATCCATGATGCACATCACTTATTATTACGTGGGTGGCATGCTGTTCATATCTTGTTACCTATGTTAAGGGAATAAAACAAATCGGCATAGATAAAACCGATATCTAAACATAATCGACTGATCTAAATCTCGTTCGGTTCATCTATAAGAACATTACCGATCTTTAGTGCATCGTGGTCTATTCCGTAAGCCTCTGACACGAGATGTGGAACAAATCGAGTACAGCTACGTAATCGGCTTACGAGCTCGACATTCTGCTTCAAAAGCAAACGATACCGACTGATGTTGACGAGGACTTGTCCAGGAGAGAATTGGAGTTTTCCGCTTCAAACGAGTGTAAGAGATTCTGATTCTATCTAGTTTCTTTCGCCCGTGAGGTTTTTTTAAATCACGGTCCAAGTGAAACTTGGATCTGATCGAATGTGGTATATTCATGCGCGGTTCCGTGCTAAGCAGACTCGGCACTAAGGAGTCGGTTCCGGCAGTGGTTCAATAGGGGTGTAGACGTTTTTTTATATTATTATTTCATAGATAAACATAAAATATATATAAAAAATATATACAAAAGAAATATCACTCATATAGTAACTTCTTAAAAAATAACAAACTTAAATCGGACGCTATTCAATGTATGAAACAAAACGTCCCGCTGACATTACGTCCCGCGCCGTTTGTGGTCATGTTATAACGAGGATAAAACCTTTGATTTTACATTATGAATTTAAATAAAAGGTATTATAAATATAATAATCATGAAAGTATGATTATCGGTGATAGTATATTGAACAGTACAAGAAAAATAATGTATTTATTTTCGTTTAGTGTCTACACCCCTATTTTGTCCATCCATTTGGGGATTTGGAAACATGAGACTAACTGGTTCACTACTAACCGCTACTCCCGCCAACAAGAGGAGTGTAGCGAAGTGCCCCAGGAGTCACCCACTTGTGGAAAGAGACACATACCCAGCAGTGGGTTTGTGGGCGGATGTAATTTCTGTGAGGCTTATTCGGCGAACGCACGCTCTTCAGAACTGTTAGGCTGCATGTACATACTTATGTTATCAATGGTAAGAAATTTCTTACAAATACAATGCAATGTCCATCAATGTTCACCATCTGCCGGGGCGCGATAATCTCATATGTGTTCATTACGTGTACGAATAGATAGAATTGATATTTTCTTCTAAACCTAAAACAATCTTAATGTATCAAAATTTATTTTCTAAAGCGTTGTTAACATTGTTTCAAAATAAATAAAATGTTATATAATGACACGTTTAGTGTAAGAGTATACAATCGTCTCTTAGTTTAACGAGTTGTAAGTGTAAGAAGCTGTAAGCGTCGCCTTGTTTCCTTCTCACAAAGCATGCTACTTAAGCACGTCTCTGCGTTAGTGCAGTTTATATGCAACACTAACAGGAAAATCATTAGCGCGATTCAAACACAGTCAAAAATTGTTACGCTTGGTGGTACAGGTGTACAGAAAAAGCGCAGTGATAAGTTAGCAGGATCCTCGTCTTTAAATTTACTTTATTTTTTATCTGGCTCGAAGGACCAAGATGTGAAGATATTAGTATTATATTTTAATAAGAATAATATTAATACGTAGATTGCTCCAAAAATAACAATATACCACACAAAACATAATATAGGATAGTTACATAAGACGAAAATTAAATAGCGTAGAAGTAGTAGTAGCGGGCAAAAGGAGATAACTCAGCTTTTTCTAACACTCGATTGAGCGATCTCGTATAGCGCTGATTTTTAGCCTCTCCTGGTTACCTAGGGTATATTTTGGGAGATACTGTAAGCACAACTTTCATGAGATGTTCCCACAATATCATATGTATAGAAAAGGACATAGAATACTTTAAGTTTTAGTATATAGAAAAAAAATGTCACAGAATTATCAATTTATTGTATTCCTGAAGGATTTTGACAGATCGGTAAGGATAACGGGAGCGACGCCGCGGTTAAAACTAGTTAATATATGAAAAACAATTAAGCGCTACATACAAGTATTAATCTTCCGCCATGAATGTATTAATATAATTACCTTACAAGGACATTTTGATGAAAGGGGAACAACCAATATTATTATTTCATTAAACGAATAAAAACAGCGTCTATTTCGTGAAACCAAAGAATTCCCTTCCTTGTTTATGCCCTGCAGATGTTTTAGGGGTATTCGCAAAAATATCTTTGGGTACTTGCTTAAAAATTCTCAATTTCATTGGATAACATTGTAAGTGACCATTATTTCTTAGATCAATACGGTATAATAATACTATTCACGTTATCTTAAAAACACTAGCGAATTTTGACATGAATTATTGACCAATAATTAATTAATAAAATAAAACTATACTATATTAAAAACAAGAAACGAACGTTCAGATGAACATCAGTTTATCACACGCAATATCAATTGCGATATTCCAAATATACTTGGAATAGTTAATAAAAAAAAATCTCCAGGAGACAAAAGTCGTAAAGGCCTACATAAAATCCTTTAAAAGGTTTTAAAATAATACCGGTTTTATAATAATAACACAACAGAAAAAAAAAAAAATCAACATAAAAACGCTGAAAATTTAAAAAAACATAACTCGACTCAAATTCAAATGGCATTTTATTTTCAAAACAATTTTAAAGAAATATAATTTTTATGCGTAGCCAATGGCCTGTCAACGAAACAGGTTAGATGAACCTAGTTACTGTCATGTTTTATTCAAATAAAGCTTTTAGTAAATTTAAATCTACGTTTATATGTTTTATGGCGAACATTTTTACTCATAAGCCATGTGAATCATAATATAAAACAAAAAAACGAGAAGCAAAAACTATGGTGGGCTTTTTTCGACAATTACACGGACGGAGGAGGAAATACATTCAATTAGTAAAAGAAACCATTACACAAACAACCATGCCTTTGACGCTCACACGTATAGACACCTATTAAATTAGGTTATTCTATATATACCACTTCACAACAATCCGCTATCACTATCTATAAAACTATAGATATTTTACAAGTAATAATTAAATAGGTCGATTTTTGTCGACTGCTAGGCGACCTCTAGTTCTTATAATTAAGAGAGAAGACTAAAAGTACTGTCATGTACCATTCCCTCGATTTGGTACTATTTCGAAACGTTGATAAATCTACTTTTCCGGTTGATAAATAAAAAAAAACATTTAAAAGACTACAAAATTAAGGGAATGATGCGCAATGTTTAACGTGGGAGTCGTCGAACATCGAACGAAATATGAAACTGATAATAATAATAATAAAAAGCTGATATACTAAAAACTTCTAATTCACTCAATCTATAATTTTTTATAATATTAGCAAATTAAAAAAGTTACTTAATTCCTTCTAAATGTATTACTATATAAAAGTTTCTTCCGTGGCTTAATAATATAAGTGGAGTTTTATTTGAAATCGGATCTGACTCACTTGAGGGTGTTTACGCAATGTGCTATGAAAATCGTTTGTGAAGAAATGCAATTTAAGGCAAATTGCATTTCTTTACAAACGCCTTTTGTGGATTTTGTTCAGGTGGGGTAGGCCATTTATTTGACTCAGTTTAACGATATAAGAAACGTTTTATTCACTTGCAAGTAAGATTTTTCGTCTTTAACATTTGATTACAATGATTTTGTTGATTTAAAATAAAAATATTCGTAAAAAATATTTTAACTACAATACTAATGAATTATTCTAATTAGTCAATGGGAAAATCGCATTTTATACAGCGGCCTTAAAATGTATGGGTAGATGGCTTTTAATTTGAAGTCACCTTTCCGCGTCAAGGCGGAATTATTAATTTGTAAAAATATCTTAATTAGAATTACGTTCTAGCTAACGGTGCCAAACCATAAAAATTACGCCATCGAAACCGCCATCGCATGTCAGGATGAATGAACCATCAGGAATAAATAAAGTAATATTCCTAAAAGTATCCTAATTACAATACTAATGAATTAAAAAGCTAGTTACTCAACTGGAATATCGCAGTTTATACAGCGGCCTTAAAACATATAAATGGCGTTTTATTTGGAAACCGCCGTCGCACGTCAGGGCAGATTATGCAACGTGTTATGAAACCCGTTTTTAAAGAAATGCAATTTGCATTTTGTGCCTCCGCAAAGCGTTAACTAGCAGTGCGACTGCTTCTATGATAAAAAAAACTTTACGTTCTTGCAAATAAAACTTTGGCGTACATATTTGAAGTTCATGTTTTAATTGAATTAAATTAAAATCTTTACATGTTTAATTAGTCTAAAATGTGATATTAAAATAAAATTATAACATTAATATTATATTACATTGTAAACCATACTAACTACATTTAAATGTTCGGATTTTTTAGTTTTGTTATTGCTTAGAGTGTTCTAAATGTAACAAATATAAATTACTGAATTGAATTCACTATACTGCAATGAAAGTACAAAAATAATACGTAATGGTAGTATATTGCAGCAAATATTTCTTTGCACGTGTTGCAACTTTGTTGATATCAATGAATCAACGAGTTTCCGAAACTGGATGTTCCTGGAAGCAGTTTATTTTTTGGCGCTTTACCTGTATGCTGTAGCAATGTTTTTCCGTGGCGCCGTATCATATGCCTCTCAGCTTTGCTTTCACCAGGCTTAGCTGCCGACGCTAATTAATGGCGTATTTAGCGGTGAAATTCGAAACACCTTTCACATTTTCGAGCTTACACCTAAACAAAATAAAAGTCTTTTAGAACACGTAAAAACCATTTTATAGATTACATATGCTCCACATATGTAATATATAAAATCATTTTTTACAACCGCCAACGAACGAAGTTAATAATCGTATAAAAAATAGATTCCGCTCACGACGGGTATCATGCCGGGTTCTCGTTTAATTCCTGCTCTTCCTCCGTTTTTCCATCTAGTGCGGTGTTATAGCGTCAGTGTGAACCTTGTTATATGAAAAAATCAGCCATTCCCATTTCAAATTGCCGTTTTCGCGACGCGTTCGCTACGAATGGAGGAAAGTTCCATGTAGTACAAACAAGGCAGGTGCTAAGAATGTGTATGCGATTACGTAACAAAGAGAAAAATGTAAGTCATTTTGTTGTGCACGCCAGGGATTTTACGAAGATTTTACTATTATATTTTACTACTTTATTCAAATGTAATTAATATTACTACTTCCTCAATCCTTTACATTAATTTTGATATTTAAATATTTTGTAAGTGTAGATTCAGAGTATATGTAAAAATGGTTTGTACAAAATTCGCAGCTGATTTTCGTAGTAGAATGAGGTGTGACGCTATTTCGGTAAATGGGTCATGGTTTATGGGTTTATCTTTTAGCGGATATGCGTTAAGTATATCGCGGCTTGGAAACAGATGTTTTATTTCTCTTAATTTAGAACATGTTCCCCTTTGATTACGGGTTAAATCCGTGAAGGGATAAGTTAGTTATATTTTGTAAATGCAATTAACTTGATGTCATTTTTCATTTGGAGCAATTCTACCAAAATAGCTGTGTTTAGAATTTTCAAAAATATTTGGGAAGGAACTAGTTCGGGAGAACTAAGTTCCATATTATAAGATAAGGATTAGCAATATCTACACCTAAACAAAAAGGGCATGGAAGTCTGTGGTGTTTAAGTAAGAAAAATTCTTATATTTTTATGGTTACCTTGATACGTTTTGTCTTAAATTATCCGCACATCTCTATGGTTCATTGATATGTACAAGCTGTGTAACAACAGCAATAAAATTCCACGCTGAGAACGGAACCAAAGTAAGTCGAGTACTTCTATTCTATAATACATATGTATGTATAGATGGATAAAAAGCGGTCTTTTCTTTTCCTTGGGGAGCATTTGCGGCGCTGCATATTATCGTAGAGCTCTATTAGGGCAAATGGAAAAAGTTGTCGTCCTATATAATGGCGTCATTTCTGCTCGTCGCATCAAACGTTAGAGTAAGCTCTTTAGAGATTTTCAAAAGTTATTGTTTCGTAGGACAAAGCGACGTGAATTGTTTACAAATTTGACTCTTTGTTTACAAATTTGACTTCTTTGGTCTCTTTTAATTAAATTGGCTTACTACTATTTCGCAACAATCCGCTATTATTATGTGTGATGGTATATATCTTTAATTCGTGCAATATGTACCACCCTCCCACACAGGACTCAATACATACAACAATTATAAAGGTATACATCAACATACATACCACCACCAACACGTGTTTCGCTTCAAAACATCATACATAATGCTTACTAGTTACTTTATACGTTTCATGGACGAAATTTACAAAACAAATAAATACATAATGTAGTTACCCTAGTCTTCATAACTAAAATTAGCCAGTATTTGACGTATTTGACGTACAAAACCATTTGTAACCCTAAAAGCGTGACGGTGTCATAGGAAACGAAAATAATATTATTATTATGGAAGGGTTTTGATAAGTAGAGTAAATACAATGTATTTGTGGCACCATAAATTAGGGTGAGAGCATCGTTATGAAATTATTAATCATGTCAGGTAACGCAGTGTGGGTTAATTCTTCATGCCATTGAACAACGGATGTACTTGTACCGATGTCGGGCCTATAACATGCACTTAACACTTCTGGATGTGTCCTGTTTGATGTTAATTTTTATAAATAAAATGTCGTAACTTTTTTTTCGAAAGTGTGTAATTGCTGTGGGATTTGTGGCAAACCTGGGAGGAGGACTAAAGCCGGATAGAAAATTATTGACTGGGAAGGGTGGAGAGGGCGAACTTCTCACTATGCCCGAGGTATTGGTCCGAGGCATTTCCTCCACCGCTTCTATTGGGGAGTCACGATAGACCTAAGGGCATCTCCTGTGAGGGTCGGAACTTGGCTTGGATCAACCGCCGAAGTGGAGGGTGTAAGGGGAATACGGTTTCCGCTCGGGGGCATCGACCACGACGCCACCGTCGGCGAGATGTACATATGTTGTGTTTACCTTTACACCGGGTGGGTGAGTCTTCTTGTGAGAGTGTGTAGGCTATGGTGATGTCCCTGTCTGGGTATTATTTTATAAAATATTTACTTTGTGCACTTCTTCTCCGTATAAACTTTGACTGTGCCAAATCTCATACTCCTCCGTCCATGTAATTGTCGTAAACAGTATACGAAAGTTTTTGCTTCACGTATTATACCTTATAATGAATAAAACATTAGATTATTTATTCTTAGTTAATCATATTATATTGTATTTACCCAATTCAAGGCTCATCACAGATGATTTGTTCCATCCAGTTTCACAATTCCTAATACTGTGACGTCACTCCGCCCTTCCGCCCGCTCTACCCAGTACTCAGCGCCTTCATTACAAATTCAAAGGCTGTTTAGTCATTACTACGTACACCTGTTGTCGCCCGTTTACCTCACGCTATATTCTCTAGGCTTATGGGTTACGATTACCTTGAGGATTTTTAATTGACAACCCAACCTCATTTCACTTCACTTCACATCGAATCAAATTTTCCAGTCAATTTTGACAGTACCAATGTATCTCCCTATAGGAACTTTGATAATTTTAAAGGTTGAAAATGAAAATAGCGCCTGGCATATTGAATTCTTTAGGTACAATGAAGAACGTCTGGTAAATACACTTAATTGCTTCTAAATATATACTTACTTATGTTACTATTAACTTTAAATATTATATTTATTTAGGAATTTAGCAGGAATCGAACTTCTTACCGGCTAAGCGGTGTTGGCCATTTATTACATTTTTTATAACATTGATTTAGCAAAGAAGCGATCGGTCCAGCTGATGGTGAGTTGTCACTGCCGCCCATGGACATTTGTAATCAGCCCAAGATAAACTTCAAATACGTTGCTATCCCTGAGGACTAAGTTGGAACGACTCGGTTTAGCATGTCTCTCTTGCCACACCCTTCAAACCAAACGCAGCAGTAAGAACACTAGTAGTGACTTATGGGCAGAAACCGGTGTGGCGGTGGCGTCTCCGGAGTCGAACTGTAAAAGGTTGCCACCGTTACACTTTTCTCGTCTGAATTTTTTTACAATATGACGTTAGCCGTTGTGCGGACACCGCGTCACAGAATTATGATTTATAACGACCAAAAACTCCAAAGTAACTTAGGGTATCAGGGTACGCTAAGATTGATCGAGGTGTCAAACGTCTCGTAAGTACACCTCGCTATACAAAGATTAATGGACATTGGCTTTGAATAAGTTTTATGTTGTTTTACGTGTGTAAAGCAATCTGAAGGAACGGGTCATCCATAAATTACGTCTCACGAATTTCATGATTTTTTTTTTGACTTGGAGGTAGCAAACGGGCATGCAGTCCACCTGATGGTAAGTAGTCACTGCCGCCTATGGACATCTGTAATAAACCCAAGACAGATTCGAAGTTCTTTCTTAGGTCGACCACAAATGCGT
>DWNJ01001963.1:0-11172 GCA_018250275.1 Udranomia eurus
GCGTCTGTCAACGATCAATCAGACGAGACCTCCCCCTCGCGGCCCGCGCCTCCTCGCCGCCCTGCTTACACCGGTAAATACATTAATACGTTAACGTCATAATTGCCCGGGCTCAATTGGCCATCCCGCTTAATTGAGTCGACGTGTGATTTCATCGCTCAACGTCCAGCAACCACCTCATCGTCCATTCATCATCCTTTAAAAGATTAAAAGAGAATGAACAGCCTCCTTAATCGTCGGTCACTGTAGTCCGGCGGCTAGGCTAGCTAGCCCGAAGCCTCCAAATCGGCGTCAGTGGCCTCACAACGGTGTAAACCTAGTGAAAGATGCTGGTTCGAACCATGTCTCCCCAAAAAAATCCTGTAATGGGTGATGTGGTGGCGGGTACTCAAAAGTCTTTCGTTGTTCTTAGGTTCTCCCGAAAACAGCACAGGAGGCCACCGAGAGGTTTTTGAGTGAAAAACTTTATAAAAAAAGCTGTATAATAGTTATCGTTGCAAAATTTTATATTTGGTTTTTGACAAATAAATAATCTAATACTTACCTTTATAATGCTAGACCGGCAAAATAAGAAACTAACACTATATTTAAAAATATTATTTTTAAAAACTACCCACTAAACGTACCCACGTTGATCCATAAATAGCTTTTCGATTAAATAAAACAGTAAAATTTAAGGCTATTCCGGGCGCGAAATAACAATTTTCTCTATATACACGTAGAACTAGTAAGTATTATAACAAGTACTCGTATACGGACATTTATCAACATTATGTGATGGTAACGACACGAGTTTTTGCGATATTCGGGCCAAAGACCTATGACGGTGTGCAAAGAGGCCTCCTCGTATCCTCGCTCGAAGCGCGGTTCGTTTCCGTCTAGCGCAGTGCTCTGTCTGCTCTGTTAACAGAAACGCTGCATTGCAAAGTCAAAAGAAGGAACCGGCTATTTTCACAATACCGACTAATAAACTGAAACTCCTTTCGTAATTTCAATACACGAAGTGTTTGACTGTCACAGTTTCCATCACTGAAAATGTATTACTGTCGTTAAAAATATCCTAAATTCCTTTACATAAATACTGAAGCGGGTTGATACACGTATTTTACGCTTGTATGATTATTTCAATCCTTGGGATCGAGGTCAGGCTCGACTCACGGTTAATGGTCCTCTGTGTCCGCGTGAGACTCCATCGCACCTTAATGACAATAATTGTTGTTTTTTTTATTGTGTTCGAACTTTAGTCATTTAAACAAATACAGAGGCCAAGAGTAATTTGTCTTTTGACTAAGGTCGCGCTTTTTTGGCATTTATATTACAATTATTTTAGTTTTAAAAAGGGCGGTCATTAAATATAGCCTCCACGGATTTCTAAAAATATGTTCAATGCCATTTTTAGCACCTTAATGACAGATACCTAGTAATAAATTGGCAAATGGTCCGCATTTTGGATTCTCCTGATCGGGGTTCGAATTGACACATTCAAATGTAAATTTATTTATTTAAAATCCTTAATGGCCAGTTATGGAACATAAATATCTTGAGAATGATAAATGGTAACATAATGGAAGGTTTTTTCCTTTATCAGAAATTTTCAAATTTCCATAACAACAATCACAAAAACCTGGGTTGTAAATATAGTTTGAACTCCGAAGCCCACGAAGCGCTACTCAAACGTAGAATGATCACCCCCGACGTTGCTAACTCCGTCCATCATATACCTTAGTCCATAGACATAGAGCGCAAAGAGCGTTAATCGCGCTCCCTGTATTCAAAACCCCACATTATTTTTAGATACATTGGAGAAGCCAATTAAGCAACTATTTTTTTTCCTTTAATAACGGTGTGTCCTTTATAGACGCGACTTGATATTTATACCACAAACAGTTGTACGTCTAAGCAAACTGTTGTTATTAAAGAGGAGAATAGGAAGTGGGTAATGCGCCGTCACGTCTGCCGCCCACGCCCGCTCCGCAAATTGTGATGAATGGAACAATTCGTCATTTTCTACTTTCCTTTACTAAAAATGGGTTACGAACCGTATCCGACATCCATCACTTTAACCTATTCTTCTTCCGCGCGTCTATTATTATTAAGACCTTTAACACAATACAGGTGAAATGATGTTAGCCCCAAATGTTATCTGCATCAGACGTGACTGACCGTGTAAAATTCAAACAAGTAATTATAGTCTCGACAACTACATTATTCCAGCTTCAGTCTATAAATGAACAAGTAAACGTAAGATATTACGTCGATAAAAAGAAGTGGAATGTGAACGACCCGCCTTATGAGGAAATGGCTGCAAAAGAATTTTTAAATTATGAAGGTTTCAATCTATTAACGTCGAAAGCTTTTTAAATTATCGAGCGATGATGCAATTTATATCACAACAAGCAGACACGAGTGAAACACGAAAGAACCAACTAGTGGTAGTGTTCCACCGATACCGAATAATGTACAGCTGCGACTCATCTTACCTGCACTGCTGGGAGCAGGTCTCGAAAACTACTTGGATACGACCCCTTCATGACATTTACGGGTATAAGTAAGAGGCTCCCATGTCTTTCGGACTCTAAGCGATAACTTGACGAAACCACGCATCAAACTATATCTCTCTCACCTAACCCATTTCTAATGTCGCTCTACGTTACGATCCATTATCCGCTACGAGGTCATAGTACTTGTAAAAGAACACAGGTGTCGTGCTCGTCCCCTAATAAGTTGGGAAATTCGGTCAAATCCGGCCGCCCCCCGCCGCATGCGGCCGAGGCGATGAAACAACGGCATTTGCTACGCACACACCCATACCATCGACACCTAGTACTTACCTCAGGACACAAGTGTGCGATATCAAATACATAAGAGTTACATTGACTCTACTAGTGGAAGACAGCGAAAGAAACAATGCTATTCGAAATATCAAATTAGCTATGTCAATATAAACTCAGATTAAGATTTAAAATTTTAATAAATGTAAATAATCAGGTAAGTGATTTAAACAATACAATAACAAAAGACGAATTACATAGAATCGAGAAACACATGTTTTTATTCATTATAAGGTATCCAAATACACTCAATGAACGTCATATACGTTTCTATTGGTCACTGGACAACATTGGGCTTTCAACGCCTTCGGGTTATCAGGCTGCGGTAGACCGAGAGAAAAAAGCAGGCGAAAAAATTCCATAGTAGAACGAATAGCATGTGATGTGATGCCGAGTCGTATCGAGTGAAAAATTAAAACTTAATTTGTTGTTTATTACATTAAAAAGATACATGCGAGTGCTATATAATTATTAAAAACAAAAATAATATGCTGATTGACATTTACTTATAAGTTTTTAGGTCGAGGCTGTCACACCTACTCAAGAACAATTTTGCGTAAATACATATAAACATGTACTTACCGATTCAGTAAACATTATTCATTCCCAATTAAGACCGTCACATCTTCTCGTATTGTATTACAATGCCTGTACGGTACTTTTTTGTGGCGCAAATTATTTTGTCATGTTCGAAAGAAATAAAAATTGCAATTCTAGTAAACCGATATGTATAAGTGAAAGCATGAACGATATTTTTTACTAGGTTTCGCGCAATGCTTCAATAAACTCTACATTACGCTGTATATCTAATTTTACGAACACAAGCTCATGTTTATTAGGAGCATAACACTTCCAAGTGTTCGATTGCAACTAAATTTCCATTTCAGACTTCTAGCTAACTATGTACAGATTTGTCCCTACTTTCCCTAGCTAAAACTAGTTTAAAAACTAACTTAAAGTTAATGGGGCCACAGGAGACTAAACTTATAGTATAACAGATGTTGCCCGCGTTTTAATAGCGCCGACTTGGCTCCCTTCTGCTGCTCAGGGGACTACGGGTCTCGAGGCTGACATTTACGTGTAGCCTAGACGGGTATTTCTCTACTTCTATGTTTAACCCGTAAAGACGAACAGCTTTTGACTGTTTTGCAAAGCGATCGTGTTTAAGCGTATACAACACAAACATAGTGACAAAAACACTGCAAATTATCTGCGAGATATTATCAATCTGAACCACTTAACAAGGTTGAACGTTGGTCGTCCTGGATTATCGATAATAGAGATAAAGCGGTTCGGTTATGTTTTCCCCGCGCAATAGCGGCGTGTAGGCGCGTCGTGTGGAAAGCGTGCAACGAGGACTGTTCGGCAAACCAGTTCCAACTAAGGGCTGTGGCGTTCGTTTGCACTAAGCACAAATAGATATTAAACTTAAAGTAGGACCCGAACGTCGGTGATAAACTAAGTACCAGCTATATCAAATGAGAAGAATTATACCTAGACTAGTTTTAATATACGCACATTCAATAGAGCGTAGGCCAGCACGCTACGCTACACCGTGGCTACGCAATAACGAGGGATCACGAGGGAGTTACGCAAGCGAGCTTGTAAGCTCGCACGCTTTCCTAGTATATACCATGGAGTACTCGCCTATGTTGAGTTTTAGCTTTACATTCATTTAAATAGCAGCTAATCTTATAATTTAACTAATCTTAATCTATGTACTAAATCGCAAAAGAAATAAAATGAAATAACTATAAAAGCATTCAATGTATGTTTAAAATCACGTCCGTAGAAAAATATATATATAATTATTAGGTAAACATCAGGCCTCATCGTCAAGTCAAATCTACATAGTATTTCCTCAACCCATGTAACAATAAAACATTTTTCTGAAGTAAGAAAATGATATCGGATTTTAGATAAAAACTACTAGCACTTGGTTGAATTAAGGTAACCTTCCATCTCGGCAAGCAATCAGATCGGATCGTAATTATTGGCGATTATGTTCACCGATAATAAAATCACGGGCTGTCGAGCATTAAGAGCTGAGGCCATTAGCAAATATTACGGTAATAATGAGACAGCGTGGGAAGACCTCGGAATTCTTTCATGGTTTATTTGCATAGAAAATTCGTTACTATGTTATCACGTTTTGACTTAATAATTACGATTTCAATGATAATCAATAATGTATTATAAGTGATTTGGAAACCAGTATACTAATTGTATTAATTAATGAGTTATGTATAATGACATGAATAGTAATTTATTTCTTTACCTCCTATAAGCATTTTTAAAGATTACTCGACAGTTGTTGATGGTTTTATCATTGTTCAAATCGATTCACAGATCAATGGAAGTCAACGCGTCGCTCGGCACAGCCCTAACTACAATCACGGCTGGCACAAGCCTTTACATGTGCAGGAAGTAACCGGTAAATGGCTAACTTAATATACTAGTATCAGTAACGAATAGCCCTCGCAGCCGACGTAGCAAGAGATCGTAGAGCTTGCCGACCATCGGGCGGCCGGTATCGATTGCGTCCACCGCAAAAGTATCGAGAGCGCAGTGGATAGCGTCGCAGATGTTGCTCCTTGCGGGTAACCCGAGAGCGGCGGCAACCGGCCGAGTAAGAGCTGCTTATAATGTATATAGGTAACATTTATAAACGGGTTTCGCGGCGGTTTCTCGGCTCGGGATTTGAACTCTAGGCTAGGCCATTCGCCGTGTGAAATTAACAACATTGCTTTTAGATAGGTTCTAAGAGTACCTAACTGTAATAGCGCTGGATTTACAAAGGATTTGGAACTATCTATTGTCAGACTAAAGCGACACTTAGCAGTTGTGTGGTGATGTGATTCAGAATGTACATGTGTCGGGAGAATAGGTGCCTTTGTAAATGAATGGTTTTTTATTCATAGAGATAACATTCGACATTTTTAATCGAATTTAATAAATACTGCTTTGTCAAAAACACATTTGAAATGCTATCTTCGCAATTATTATAGTTTTTACAACTAGCTAGGCAAACAAAAAATCCGCAACTCATCAATATTGTTAAACAAATATAGCACTAAATATTTATTTATCTGGTCTCAATGTATTTTATTCATAAACTCTCAACGGAAGACTTAACGACCTTCACATCCATGTCAACAATTTAGCACAATGAATGATGCCTAATTTTGTAAGCGCATGTACTAAAATAACAATTTAGTGAATGCATGGTCTACTTAGTGGCGACCTCGTTTTCCCCCATCCCGCACTTGGCAAATGTGTCCCAAATATCCGAGAGAAAAGTGCCGCCTACAGCCAAAACCTTCGTTTGAACAATGGAAATCTAGACCGAACATCTTCATTTTCCTCAACAACCTCGGAACTTTCCAGCGACAAGTCTCTATAATTTTACGAAGAAAGGAAATTGTCCTATAAGGCTAATAATATTTTTTGTACCGTCAACATATTATAATATATCAAATTAAAATATACCAAAGTGATACCAAACTTAAGCAAATTAATCTTAATTCGAAAAAACAAGTCTAATTAATGATTTTTTCACTTTATTCCAACATTAACATTATAAAATGTGAATTTATGAACTACTCATCTGTTTATTAAATTTTGTGCACATTTTATGCACGGAAAAAAAATATTAGACGTACGAGTATATCTTATTCAGAAATAATACTGCATCCGAAAAAATAAAAAAATGCTTTATGTCATCGTACGGGCGTATGCAAATACATACTCGTAGACACGTTTGAAGCCGCGGGCCGGGGATAGTTGATATATAAAGTATTGTCGTCGTACATGAGCGTCACAAAGTTAATATTTACGAGCGATCCGGAGGCCACCTGGCTCAGCCCTCTCGCAGCTCCGGTTTTCTAATAAACTAGTTGGATATCGTCCAACTTCTGGAGATATCTGTTACATTATTGTCGATTATCCCATGAACATAACAATTTTGTTATGTCTAGTTCAATGTTACAGTTTCAATAAAGATAATTCTAGAATGTCAATGTTTGTTATAACTGCCCATATCAATGAAGTAATATGTAAAAGAGTAAGGGAGAAATGATTTTAAGAAACATTTATTTTCTCTGTGAATAACATTAACATTAATGAGGGAAGTAAACCGAGGTGTAAGTTCTCATTAAGACTGTGTAATTACTCCAGCCCTTGACTCCTTTTTAAACTTTAAAACAGGCAAAAAGGTACACTTGCTCATTGCGCGGCTAACGCGGTACACTAACCTAAATTTTAATTAATTTAACTTTTTTCTCATTAATTATACCTACATTTGAATATATTTTTGTAGTGTTCTTTATTGTAGTGTCCATGTAGGAGGTGCATGAGACGCAGGCGGATATTAGTCACGTGGAAACTTTCGGGGTTAACACGATACCCGAATCCCGCCAAATTCCTAAGAATTTAGACTATAAATTTGGCAGAATTCAAGTACTCCTAAATTAATTTAACAAATTACACATTATAAAGCAAAGAAACGAAATTGAAAAACAAGAATCGTAATATGAGTTTTAAAATGACAAAGAAACAACGACGCCGCTTTGTAAATAAGTCTTAGATTATTTTATTCCATTGAAGAGCAGATTTTAATTTACGTTTAAAATGAATACCTATTAATGGGCTTCTATTCTCAGGGGCAAGGCCACAGTTTAATGAACTCTACAACGCTGGTGTAGTCAACCTTCAGTAAGGTTATGTACTCTGGTAACGATGATAAATGGAAAATGTCAAATAATATTTCGTGCAAGCTTTTTGAAAGGGGCAATCTTTCCAAGATTTTTTACCTCATACAAAAATGGTTACAAATTCGCAATAGGTTCAAAATACGACGAAGCCCTGTTCAACCATGTTTACAGACGTTATGAACATCGAAACTTTATAGCAAAACTTAGCTAAAATAAATCATATTTGAAAGCCATAAGCCCAATGCGTATAAATTTAATAACGTTAGTTCGAATTTTTTACATGAAGAAAACATATTTCTACCTAGTTTCTCTCAATAGGAAATAAATATTTATTGGAAGTTACATTGGAGTTTGCGCGTTCTAGTTATGTACAATATATCTAAATCCTATTAGTTCTTCAAAGGTTTAATTATAGAACCTTATCGAATTAGATGCTCATAAGGAAATGGATACGAATCTGTTAACAAATAGCCAAAGAATAGTGTGAACATCGAACAATATACTGTATGTGCAAGAGTTTTCAGCAGCAAAAAGATAATTCCTTGAGCCGATTCTCCCATTTGCTATTGTATCCGTGAGAACATGACGCAAAATATCGTATCACTGTGTTTAAATCGTGAGCATACGTATACATTTTGAAAGTCAGTATAAGTTACCTAAGTAACTTTACATGTTGAGTAGCTTCCTACGGCGGGACATGATACGAGCTGTAGTCGGAGTACTCGTAGGTCCCTATCGATCCATCCTAGTATTCATTAATCTATTAAGCTCTGCATGTAAAGGATAATAAAGGTGTCCTTCGCGGGCGAAATCACGGCAACTACAAAGGCGTATGTTTCACGGAAGCTAGAAGACGTAACACAAAGCTCGCTCGCAAGTGATCATCAGGGCGAGAGTCCTCAGCGCGGCGCTCCGCACGCCAATTAAGAGTATTACGACGTTTCTTTTCTAGCTGCGTTTCCAAGACAATGAGAGCTTCTAAAAACACATCAAAGTACACGTTTTATCTTCCCCGTTTAATTCTTTTACGTTACACACTATGTATGAACACAGTCTAAATAATCTATAAACGTGCTGATTTATCCACAATAATTCCAAATAGTACACGGGGTCAGACTCAAATTTACTCTATATATACTATATATACTAGGCCAATTGCTAGTAGTGAGAACTATCGCGGCTTTTAACTATAGCCTCCTTACTGCAAAAATAAAAAAATGTGGCTCTTTTGACCACAGATAATAAATCGGTACGAAGAGCATAGAGAGCATAGACAGGTGAAGTCGTTTAATTTAACCATCTTGGCGTTTTGCTTTGCCTCGTATTAAGTAATGCAAGTCAAACTAAAAATTGGCGCGGACAATGCACGATCGTAATGAGTCATTAATCGGTCGTTGGCATCAAAAGTAGGTGTTTTAGCTGGAAACTGAAAGTGGCCTGTAATTTGGAGAACGCCGCGTAAAGCAATTCGGCCGAGCACGCGAAGTGCGAGCAATTGTGGGGGTTCATGCGCTGAATAGCGCTAAGTGCGTGCTACTTACATTAACTGGTAAACGCCGGAAAACCGCTCGTACATCGCATCGTTACATGTCTGATGTTGAAACTAATAAAGATAGACATTAGACACTTGTCGCTTAAACATTTGGCGATTTGGTCACTGTATAAACGGGTATCGCGTAAGGTGAAAAAACCTTGAAGTGACCACATCGATACCTTGATTTAGGTGACAGAAATGGAAAATAGGTATATTTTCCATCTATCTATCGGACTTGAAGATACCTTGGAAGCTTTCGCAACATTGTGTTATATAATTTACTGAGCCAAGGAAGATAACTTCTACAACCATCAATTGGTGTGTAGGTACATGTTATGAAAAATCATTAACTTAGTGATGTAAATTTACAGATTTAGTGAGAATAAAATATTTTCATCAGTTTATAATGTGATCTAATTCTTTAGACTGAGATTTAAGTTACTTACAATGTCTTCTGTATTTTACTGGTTTACTGGCTATATGTCACCACAGCCATTACTCCTTTGCGGCCAAATATGATGTAACATACAAGATGTGCTAGCCAAATTATAATTGTTAATTTAAATCGCAACTATAAGTACTTAAAATGGTCCAAATAATTATAATCTTTAGACCTAAATGCGGTATTTGTATCATATTATTATAACTGCTATTTACAATAAAATTATAAATTAATGTTTATGTGATATACCTTTGCCGGTAATTTTACTTGTAGATAAAACCTAAAGTAGGTCTCGATAAGACGTACCTCAAATACGAATACCAAATCTCTCATAACAGTAATCTACGCTAAATGTACTTACAAATATTAGATAACTGATAAATTTGAATAAATATTAAAATTGTGTAATGTTCAAGTGTGCGCGCATGCCTCGCGACACAGCCAGTAGCCACAGCACCTGATCACACGCAATTTGCGACCTTGTTTATAATTCACGATTCACCTGCTTTAATATCATCATTTTATTGACAGAATCCCCTCGCCAATTCGTTTCGAAAAAACGTTGCAGGTTATATTCCCTATACAATGCATAATACAATACATGGGGTATTTTAAACCGGAAAAATATTCTAAATTAGACTTTTGACATTTTTGTACAACATTGGGGTAATAAACGAGCATGACCGTCTCGTACATGGCCACAGCTGACCATGGACATTTGTAATAAAGGCAGGATCGAAGTTCTTTCTTAGGCAGACTACAATTGAGGACTAAGCTGGAACGCCGGTGTGTTTCCCTTACTCCCGCACCATTCAAAGTTTTAGCATCTTTTTAAGATAATTCTTCATTCTATAGATTTTCTCACAACAACCTGATTGATAGATCGCTGTTTATTCATATAACAACGGTAATTCTGAATAAACGCGAGAGTCGCACCGCAGTCTGTTTCTGATTTGAGAAGTATATTACGTACGCAGTTTTCAAAACAATTTTAAATCACTTGTCGGCACATGAGGCCAACGTACGTGACCTGCAAACCGAATGAAACTCCTTATTTATAAAAGGTATGAAATACTTGTTTACAACTAAGTATATTACACTACACAGCTAAGTTCGCTGAACGATTGCAAAACTATTCTAATCAGACAATTGCAGACACCAAAATATCGCAATAATTATAATAGTTACACTGGTATTTTGCAACAACAACTAAATGCTCAGTCACAATACATAAGCAGTTTCACTTTCAGATAAAACCTTAGGAAACCTAGTAACGCCTTACCGATAAGCCGATACAATTTGAATATGAATTCAATGATATAGGTAGATTGGTCAAACATACTTAGGTATCATAGAATTTTTTAAATTTGCTTGGTGAGCATAACATGAAATATGGTGCGAAGAACCTGGAAAACATTTCGTTGTGCAGCTAAAATGTACATGATTACCAACGTGCATGCAGATTTGACTGATAGGTACTTTTCATTTAATTTCTATGCCGAGAAAGATGTTTTATGGTTTAAGTTCTACTCTATGGTATATGGAACTACATTTGTCATAGTCCAAGGTGCCTACAATACATCCGAGCATTCACGTACTTGCGGGCCAACTTCAAATTTAAATGCCGTAATTTTTAAGCTTTGGTTAAGGAAG
>DWNJ01001964.1:0-11172 GCA_018250275.1 Udranomia eurus
TTCTAATATAGTGTAGTAGTAGCAGTCTTAGCTAATAGTACCTACCCAGTCTAGGCTTTGTGTCTAATTAAGGTGGGCCTACCTATCAAACAGGTGGGCTTGATTTTAGCAACGCATTCCTCGAAGTTTTTCTGAGGCTCCATGTCTTTGCCGAAGTTCTTTGCGTGGGCAGGCACTCCACCTTCGCGTTGCGTGGTCAACAAGCCCTCGATGTCAAACATGTAGATCTTGTTCTGGGCGTCTTTCTCCTTCAGACCTTCTTCGACCATCGCTGCAACCGTGAGGTTTGCTATCCCATTCGCTGCCTACAAATTATGATATCAACTACATCTAAATTAACCTATGTAGGTAAACTTCGTAATAATAAAACAGATTAGTGTTTTCTGCGTTGCTATTCAGCTTGTGTAGTAGTATTTAGAATTATATAGTATGTACTTGTCTATATCATTGTTTAAATTTATTTATTTATTATTTATTGACTGATAAAAAGTGGTACAAAAGGCGACCTTAACGCTATAAAGCATTATCTACTAGTCAACCTTGAGGAGGTGCAGAAAACAATGAAGGCGGTATAGGGGAAAAATACGGTAGAGAAAGAGAAGAGATAAGTGAGAAAAAGGGAAAGCAACAAAATAAATAACAGTATAGAAATATAAACAAATAAAGAACAAAGTAGGGAAACATTAAATATAATATGTGGGTACAATATTGGGATAAGAGTGTTATTACCATGACATATGCAGAATTTTAAGAGAGGCATGAAATTATTTAAAAGATAATTTCCTTTTAAATACTACTCAAAGCGAGTGCCTACCTTTTTATTTATTTAGTGGAAAAAGTGAATATTTTATTAGAAGCGAAGAACACTTGAAAATAATATATTATCGCACAAGCGCCAAAAACATCGCTTAATGTAATTACTTCCGAAAAAGCCGCTTCAAATGATTTCTCTAAAGGTCTGGTAATTAATCTTTTTAATACGATTTTGTGGGGAATAGACTAGGAGGCTACATCATTTATCTGCTTTATCCAAGTGTTAATGTATTGCGAGTGTATGTTACGTTGGCTAACTAAGTTTATATCTATTATCGAAAATAAACACATGAGTGTGAACTATGAATCGCCACACTAGGATTCCCTGTGCCGTGGCTGTCATGGACTACACACAAAGACACATACATGACCAGACCGAGAACAGAACCATAAACTCACCATTCAAATGTCTGTCTCGCTGGCCATTGAACCCAGAATTAAAATGGCAGACCAGCATGGTGACCATGGTGCCATACTCGTCAAAAAATATAATAACTTACCGATCCAGCCCCAAGGAACATGTAGACATTCTCACTGAGCCTCTTTTTGGTGATCCTGACGGCAGCCATGAGACCGGCCACGGCCACACTCGCCGTACCCTGGATGTCGTCATTGAACGTGCAGTAGCAGTCCCGGTACTTGTCCAAAAGACGCGTCGCATTCACCAGAGCAAAGTCCTCAAACTGGAAGAAAGGGGCCGATTGTCTATTTTCCCTATTAATTTATTAAGTAAATAAATAGTAAATGTCTAAGAATCGTACTCAGATGTAATTATAAATCTATACAAAAAAACACGCTTTAAGTAATCATTAAAAGGTTCTCTACGCGTAACCCTTAGTTAATAGACGTACGACTAAGATCAAGCAAGAACTAGCTAGAACCATCTATAGTGTAAACACTTCACTTCGGGGTCTACAATTTAATAAGATTAATGTACGACCTTTTTACCCACTATCTTACCTTAGTGGTTGTGGTAAGTGGTACATAGTGACTATAGTATAACTCGTGCTCGCTAACTAGACACCTGACAGGTATGCGACCCGGTCACCGTCTCCCCGCGCAGACCCCGCACTCGCCCCTATTCGGTACCGATAGCATACTTGTTATAGTTGCGCGTCAAATTCGTTCTGTTATATGTCTTTCTTAATATAAGCCCCTAACCTTTTAAGAATTGTCATGATTTCCTAGAATTGTATTATTCATATTGTTAGAATACAATTTTATATTCTTGTTACTAATTCTATTGTATAATCGCAAATAGTCAAAAATGTTATTTAAATGAAAAATTACGTTTGCGAAATACAGTTTCTGTGCTCACTGTATAAGACATTTACGTCATTTCCAGATAGTGTCTAGTTAGGTCGCACGGGTTACACCTATTATTAGGCATTAAATATATCGCATTAAATGCCTGTGCCTCAGCCTTCGGAAATTCACTACTTCCTTATAGAAAACATTTATTCCCTTTGAGAGCTAACTGAAAACGTCCTAGAATGGATTTATGACACAAGTTAGAGTATTCATAAGCAACAATAAAACTACACTTGGCCACTGTCCGAATACCACTCTTGACTTCCTTTGAGAAACAGTTTATTGTAGTCACTTCCGTGCCAGGTCTATGATTGGGATATGAAGCTACTTCCAAAGTTCAATTTTGTAGATCTTATAATGTCACTTTACATCTTTATTGAGAATTTGTGTATTTTTAATGATTTTCGGCTACTTGATTTTCACTAATAAATCATAGTATTCATAGTATCAAGCATTCACGAAGGTTGTCGGCTAGTATTTTTTTTTAATCTTAAAATTTCTAATCACCTAGCAGTCTAAACGCATTATCTGCATGATTAACATTAATAGGTTGTTAATATTTGCAATACGTCACCAAAACATGTGTCTCTCTGTGATGTATTTTAAACCAAACGAATCGGTCTAGGTAATGTGTATGGAAAATTCTACATTAAATAAATTGCTAAGTCTAAATATGATACCTACAAACTCTATTCAAATTTTTCTCAGTAATGAATATAATACGTAATGTAAATTGTATCCATAATAATAATATTATTCTTCATTCATTCATTAAATCTTAATTAACATACTTTTGAGTATACTTTCTTCGAAGCGTTATAAAGATAACTATTCCTCTTAATAAGTAATTGCTAATTAACAGAAGCACTCGTAGTAACGTCTACTCATTAAATAACTTCGAGATGGACAGAGAATAATTAATGTTTTATATTAACTTGAGCCATGAAGATTTGAAAGAAATATAGCTCTAGTAGCTATGAAGTCCCTAGAAGTCTTTTTGCTTTTCTTGAAAGATATATTCAATCGAATAACTTCTGATACATGTAATCAATCAGACATATTGATGAGCTATTCCATTAATGTCTTGAAGCATGTCTTCCTGGTATTCCGTTCCGAATATTCCATTAGGTATACGTAGGCCTGTTATTATGCTTGACGATTACACCCGAAATGTAGGCTAGGTAGGATCTATCACACAACAGTTATCTTCCAATCGGTAGCAGGTTCTATAAAAATTACCTGCAGTAGAGTATTCGTTCCAAATCTTCGGACGCAAGCTTGCATAAACTCGTCAACTAAGTCATCATAATCCTTGCCTCGAACACGTTTTTGTCGCAATCCTATGTATAAGGGGTCTTCCAAAAGATCCTGCAAATATATTTTACCTAACATACGTCTTGGCGTATTTCGAGAATAACCTAGGTTTGGTGCAGAGTCAAGACTTAGAACGCAAATATATGGTGGGACAATAATAACTGAAGACAAATTATTAAACTTCGTTAGTTCGTTAAAACTGGTTGTAACATTTTTTTATAACTGATGTTCGTTTGCTACCTAAACGAGCAAGCAGTCCACCTGATGGTAAGTGGTAACTACCGCCCATGAACATTTGTAACCAACCCAAGTTAGGATCGAAATTCTTTCTTAGGTCCACCACAAATGCGTTGCTACCCCTGAGGACTAAGCTGGAATGCCTTGGTTAAGTACGTCTCCCGTACACACACTCTTCGAACTAGATCACAGCAGCAAAAACACTGTTGTTATAAGGCAGGAATAGGTGTGGCCGTAATGCCTCCATAGTCGAACCGTATTATCAAAATGAATATTCTCTTTGCATAATTGTTGATTTTATAGAAAAATTGAAATTATCAGGAAGATATAATTATATTAATAGAAGCATTTTGTGGTATTGTTGAATAGTTGGGAGAATCTGGCCGTTTTGGCATTTAGACGATTGATAAATCAGCCATTACTACCTACTACTATTAGGTAGTTCACGTAACCTATACACGGCCTAATACGTTACAAGTAAAATCAGGCGACTGTCGAATTTGAATCTCACGCGAGAGCACTAATGAAAGACGCGGAAAATTCCACGAACTCTGAAGAAAATGTTCCACTATTCGCCACCAATACAATATTATGATCTTCATAATTATGTGCCCTAAATTCTTTTGCCTTACCTACAAACAGCGTCTACATAGGCAACCTCCATAGTATGCCAGGTACATCATAACAAACATGATTTACGGTAATTATCCCGATCATGGAAAATAATGAGAAAACACGATTATACCTGAGCCTGTTTGGATTAGTTTCTCATTAACCCAGTACGGTTCAAGCAGGCGTTCATAATTTACGTGCTGTTATTGAGGTAAAATCGATATTCAATATACTTTTGTATAAATTAGACTTTTTAACGCTCCAAGGATTTCCCGGAAGCGAGAAGAAACCCGTGCCCAGCAATGGGACTACAGTTACGGCTCAAGTATGTTGTAGTATTCGATGTAAGTGGTAAATTTAGAAAGATATAACATAATAAGTGGTCTCAAAGTATTTTTATGTAGAGTTCATAATGTATTAAAAGACTGGATTTCGAAATAAATAGAGAGCATTTACAATGACTATTGCATTGCGTTGCGTGCTAGGTATCTATTGCATTTTTATTCTGTATCGTTAATAGCATTTTTTTAAATCTCGGTAACACAAATGAACGTTTACCATGCTGGACAGCTGTCCGAAATATTGTAGATGTCCAACGATTGAAAAATTTTAACAAGTTTAAATCTATTTCGCCTGGGTTTGTATGTTACCATTAGGTATTAATTTAGAAACCTGGTTATCGGTACCAAAGTCCAAGGTTATGGGCAAACACTGATGTGGCTTGATTCCAGCCAGTGCTGTGTAGAGGGCTAGTTTGCCCACAGGTATACCCATCCCGTATGCTCCCAGGTCACCCAGACCAAGGATTCTTTCGCCATCCGTAAACACTATTGCCCTTACGTCGTGTTCCGGCCTTAAAATAATAAAGATTATATTCTACGTAATCATAACGTAGTAAAAACAAGTCAGTCGGCCTACCTTGGTCCGGCGAGTTAAGTAGCATTATGTGAGTATTGTTTTTAAAAAGTTGTAATAATTCATTAGTGTATTTATTTTTCTTAACAATAAGAAGTTTTTTCTTAGGTCGACCACAAATGCGTGTAGCAACATGTCTCCTCTGACACCCTTCAAATCAGAAGTAAGAATACTGCTGTTATAAGGCAGAAATAGATGTGGCGATAGTGCGTCCGGAGATAAACTATAAAAGGTTGGTAGAACCTTCAAATAACGTATACACATACACAAGTATGTCGTAAAGTCCTTGTACTTCAATAAATATGGCGCCAGGTACATATTTAATTATAGGAGAAATCCGCAGAGATAACGAATATAGTAATATCAAGCTGCGAGACTTCGCTACTCTTCATATTTCACCCCAAAAGTTACAAAAAATATAGTAGAGAACTAACCAGTTCTTCAAAATTTCAAAAACATGGCCTTTATCGTTGACAGTTATAAACAAGCCTCTTGCTCTTCTATAAATAAGCCCGAATCTCTGACAGGCGAGGCCCACTATGGGCGTGTAAACAATTGGTAGGTATTTCTCAATATTTTGAGCCAGAAGACTGAAGAATAGCTTTTCATTTGTGTCCTAAATAAATTCAAACTCTTGTAAACGGTTAACAGTATAATTAAGACCTACCTACATAGCAGAGTCGATAGCAAACATTCGCCACACATATCCAACCATTAAACGCGACGCACGTGCAAGGGAAGAGAAGTATTCTGTATTTAAGACCGCGATAAGTGGTAGTCTCGGGTCGAGATATTGGGATCGACCCGACTCTCCCTTTTGCACTATTGACGTGAACTCACTCCTAACACAAACCGAGCTTAGCTGAAGGGGTTAACAAATTTGCTCAAACAAAACAAAAGTACTCAAATGTTTAAATATTAATGCCCAGTCTACAAATAAAACCCAACCATAACATTTACCTGAAGTTCCACAAGATAGAGGTATTTATTCAAATCGTCCTTATACCTGTCGATGGAGATTCTACAAATATTCAACTGTTCCTCTTGAGTCTTATAATCGGGTGCCAACAGACCCTGAATTCCTAACGCTTGTCTCTCTCGAAGCGTGAACGCGAGACCCTAGAATTAAAGCCTAGATAATTCCTACGCCCTAGAATATAAAATTACTGTCTTAAGTATTTACAAGGAATGTAGTTCACTGAATAGCTGAGCGAGTATCTGTACTAGTTATTTGCTCGAGCACTTAAAATTTATAACATAGGCTGCAAATTAGTGGCGCTCGCAAATTGCTTCAGATTTTAATACTTTTCTAAGCATACTAGTAGATATACAATATATAAAAAATTAGACAATAATTTGGTGCCTGTTCAAAGTTATACGAAATAAAAATATGGTTAGTATTATCTTTTGCCAGTTAGGTAAGCATATAAGGATTCATATATCTACTACATTAAACATTAAGTATAAATAGTCGTTTGGACCATGCACATTACTCGGGTTTCATTCAAAAAATTATATTATTTTGCAAGTACAGTGCAAAAAGTGGTATAATTTATGTAAAAATATACATAAATACAACACAATGTCGTCGGAACACTATTAAGTAAGTGTGGTTTCAATTAATTATTAATGAATTTATAATGATTAATTACTTTATTAAGGCGAGGGTCTCTCAAATGGTCGATACCTCTGACCATATTAGGGCATATTATATCTCCAGTGACTTCTTTGAAATCCCTTGATATAATTGAGATTAAATCAATGAAGCCAAACTTTAGTAAAACACGACGAAACATCTTATTTTCTTGGAAACACTTGCCACATCTAAAATTATAGTACAAATACCGCGATATTTAATACATTAAAGGTATGAACTCTTCGGCGGTAACGTCCAATGGCAAGAAATTCTCGTTAAAGGTCCAGATTCTCATCCAATAGCAGTCCCCATTTATTTTATTATTTCCGCCTTATACTTACGGTGAAGGAAAAGTATTGATACATGTCACCAATCAGTGTATGTTTGCTACTGCGAAGGCGTTGCTAAGAGCTTAAAATAAATCACCATCACATAATAGCAAGACCACCGAATCACTAGTATAATATTGTTTACCAAACTGATCAAAGTTTGATTTAAATTAAAGTGAAATTACGTTAAAGTAATATTTACTGCGAATCTTAATACTTACCTAAATATCCTAAAAGTTGAAAACATTTCGAAAATCAATGTCAATGAATGTAAATACACGAAATGGACATCCATCAAACCAAAGAGAATAATAATCATAGATGTAGAACTTCTTTGACTATTCTTTTCCTTAGATTAAATGATCTATCAAAAACGTATTGGTATCAAAAGTTGAATTACTGATTGTGAGTGCGATTTCTCAACCAGCAAAGTATCACTAAATTACAATTCAGACGTAACTTAATTTTATTTAGGTAGAGGGCGAAAAGAAAAACCACTTTCGTTTTGAACATGTTTAATTAGTAACATCCATTCTTTATTTAACAATTAGCCTACTAAACATACACAATAACGTCTTGCATTCAAACGAGAAATATGGGAAATTAGAACAAAATAATTGACCTAGAAGATAGATATGAACTTAGAACACTGATGTCATATAATGCAAGTTAATGAACATTGCAAATCGTAAAGTGTATGTTTCAATACAGAGTTACAGGACAATCGAACATATTTGTTTCAATAATTTGCACAGTTCATCAGTTCAAAACCGTAAAGGTGGATCCTCACTGTACGACAAATTGATTTTCTCTAAGTATGATTATATAATATTTAAATTAATTGTATGTATATCTAACAAATGTCATATAGTGAGAACTCCGTTATTACCTACATATCGTCACAGCAACATAATCACTTCGTATCAAAAGATACCAGGTCTAAATGTAACATAAATTACTTACACATGACATAAAAAAAACTCAAAGATAATTTTCGCTCAGCGAAAATAATTTTTTCTCACTATTAAATAAAATACTGAAAGCGAAAGTAAATAATACTAATAATAGAAGTATGAAATCATAGTTCACCTCACGAAAACTTACTTACTTTTCCACATATTTTACGTATTGAAGAGTTAATTGCCTTAGGAGTTGTTGGAAGTTAACAAATACTTTTTAACAAAAAAATTAAATCCACGATAAGGCTACAAACAACTCAGTGTTAAAATCAGCGAGTGGACAATCAATTATCGCCTATTTTTATACGCTTAGGGTTAGAATTTTCATTCAAATTTGATTTATGAAGGTTTACGCATAACTGTAGCATAAAAAAATATCGAATAAGTATCGAATTGAGAACTTCCTCCGTTTTTTTAGTCGCTTAAAAAGAGAATTAAGATCCCTACATAGTTGATACTTGGATAATATGATATTGATATTTTTACGAAATCATAAAGAATAAATAAAAAATACATACCACTGTACAAATGCATTCTAAAATATATTGACCCAAATTATTTTATTCATATCTAATGTGACTCAATAATTTGAGTCAAAATATATGTATCATCTAACAATATAACCAATTATTGTCTTCGTGAGGCTTTTTTGTATTTCAATATTGTTGTCAAACAATTCCTCTAGTTACTGTTTTAATATAAAATTAATTTACTCGTTATCGTGACGTTATATATTTTTGTAAATTTTACTAAACATGTAACATTAGTATAAAACTTAGTGTTACATTTAGGATTTGTACCAGTTACTAAACCGAGAATTTATTGACATCATTTTAATTTCATTACGCTTTTTCACAGTGAATAATAATCATTTTAGCTTCTCCAATAACATTTACAACTTTACTTATACTCCCATTCCGAATACTCAAACACCACTGATCATTGGTGGACATGCGTTTTAAAGTACAATACTAGTCACGCTACATCCTCTTTAATGTCTTTATCTTCACATTTTGTGTGTATATTAAACCTAAGAATAATAAATGTAGAATGCACAAATACACAATCGTGTACCATTTTAATGCTGTGGTGACTAGACTTTGATTTTAACGATAAATCCCGTTTCCCGTGCTATCTTCTTTTTCGTGAATACAGATTAAATACATAGTAATTCAAACGCTAAAACAATAAATAATAAAAAGCATTTACGTCTTAAACATAATAAATACATAATGAGAAACGATTGTACATAACGTAACACAACAATTCTAAATTGCTTTGCAATAACATTAAACGAAAGTAACACTTCAAACCCGACATTAAATAGGTTTGTTAATATTATTTACGATCATACATATACAACCTTTGTTTTCATATAGGAGATGACATTAAATTACACGCAAATAAATATAAAACTGTAATAAGCGATTCATTATGAAGTATACAGATTGGTGCGTTTGTCTATCCTGTGAGTACACACAAAGAAAATAACCGACCTAGAGACGAAGATTACAATCAGCTAGTGTCAGTACGTCTCACAGAAATTTAAATAATATAAGTAGATGTGGTCTGCACATGGTTTTATTATATATTTCTCTTCCAAGTACAATCCAGACTCAAACTTAGAAAATTAATCAATATTATAAGGCTTTGTCGTATATATAAAACAAATAAAATTAATAAAATTTAGCCTATATTTTTTACGCTAGACAAAGTTACATATCTGAGAGATTTAATTAAAATCGGTCCAGTAGTATGGGATTAGCCTGGACGAACACCGTGACCTAAACTTTTTATATATTAAAATAACCTATGTCCTGCCTTATAAACTTCTTTATCTTTCAGCGAAAGTTCCATCAAAATCGGTCCAGCCATTCAGCCAGAGATTATCCCGTACAAACAGAATGACAGACAGACATAATTTTTTAAAATGGTTGTTAAGGAATTAATATTGTAAAAATAGCATATTGCACTTGAAAAATTCTAATTATTTTGAAAACAGATGGACACTTCAATTTTATTTATATGTATAAGGTATATGTATATGGGTACAGGCAATTGTATATTTAAATCTTGTTAATGAATTCTAGGGCGTTGCAAACCAACGAAAAACATATCTGGATTGAATATAACATAACATAAATATAATATCTATTGATATATGAAATTTATTATATGTTATGATTTAGATTTCTGTGGCACGTAATGTTTACAACGAATCAATGAAAAATGTTTACAATTTCATGTAACTTTCTGCTTAGCATGCAACTTTCTGCTCAGTGCAATTAGTCAAACTTCTTAGGGTGTCAGTAATAAATACATTTCATGCTCTTTCCGTAGAGGGACATAGTTAATATGGAAGTGCTGGCGTAATAATTTGTCTGTGCTTACATAGTGCTTGATTGTTTATAGTTTTACAATAGTTTTGCTATCTCAATTACATTTAATTTATATTTATACGAGCTACTGCACGACTTAATTTACTGCACGACATTTGCAAGCTTTGGGATATTACCGATTTAAACATTAATTTTTTTAAACATTATGAACTTTTCGAACCATCTACTCACTACTGACACATACGCAATTTTGATAATCATAAAATGACAGTTACATGAGAACACTTGAAATACCTACTTCACGAAGCATATATATTAAGGAGTGGCGTCTTATATGACAAGTTAAAAAGTATTCTGCTATATGCTGAATATAAGAGAAACAAAAACCCACAATAGCGCTAGGGTACGAAAAGTTATGAGTTATTATAACTGATGTCATATCATTTTTCTGTACTTGTTAATATTGTGGTGAAATTTGAAACTCTTTTCAGCTTGTACTTTTTATCATATAAACATAACACTTTTAATACATATACTTCATGACCTACTTACGTACATACATTTTTTATAATTTATTGTCCGCTACAATAAATGTGTTCATAACGAGGCACGTTTATAGAGAGATATGTTTGTGTTCATCTGCAAGCGTCAATTGTCTATGGGGCACGTCAATATGACGTTTCGACGCTTGTACGTATGTATCTTGT
>DWNJ01001965.1:0-11171 GCA_018250275.1 Udranomia eurus
GAACACATCCTTCAAACCAGAACACAGCAGTAAGAAGACTGCTGTTATAAGGCAGAAATAGGTTGTGACGGCGGCGCCTCCGGAGTCCAACTGTAAAAGGTTCTACCACCTTCAAATATATGTGTATAATACAAATATACATAAATTGAGAATTTTCATCATAAATAAGTAAGTACTTTTAAGATGATGACTAGGTATCAAAGGTATTTTCATAGTTGCCGGACAGGTTTTGGTAATTCCACAAAACTATATTAGATATCGCATGTGGGTTGAAGCTATGTAGAAACTTTATTAAGATTAGTAGATGAACTGTAAACATATAGAACAATCCTATACATTAAAACCATATGAATGACATTTTATAATGCGGTATAAATGCCAGTGGGGATGCCCCGAGAACCTACGCGAACTTTAATTAAAGACATTGGGAAATTTCTAAAGAAATAGATAATAAATACTGTTTTATTCCTCATTACTTAATCTGAAATATTTAAGCATTAGAGTTCAAATAAAAAGGTGCTCCGATTGTGTTTACAAAATCAACATTTAAATGTTCAGAATTCAGTTCTCTACGATTCAATAATTATTTGTATCAAGAACTAGTCGGTCGGTCGGTCTATTAATCATTAGCAGATGTTCAATGCAGTAAAAATATGCACCTACTAAGATTATGAATACTTT
The DNA here is from genome assembly GCA_018250275.1 of Udranomia eurus. Classification (NCBI taxonomy): domain Eukaryota; kingdom Metazoa; phylum Arthropoda; class Insecta; order Lepidoptera; family Hesperiidae; genus Udranomia; species Udranomia eurus. Next base: position 682 of record DWNJ01001965.1, read on the forward strand.
ATTACTAATTTATTAATTACCTAGCTGTTGCTCGCGGTATTTACCATATACCGTAGATCTTATATTTATAAGATGGCATAACTCTCTACAACCTCTAATTTGACTCAGACACTCGGAGAGCGACACTCATTTCATTTCATCCAGATCCTTTCAGCGGTTCTAGCGCGATTGATTAACAAACATCCATCCATCCGTCCATCCAAACTTTCGCATTTATAATCTATACATACATATATTAAATATGTAATTAATTGCTGCCTGTACATGGAAGATACCCAAGAGAAAACCATTTTTACGGGTATTTATTACAGACTAGAACCCAAAAAGTTACTTTTAGAATTTTCGACTGTTTGTCGGTTTGTCTGTGCGTTTGTGCGTTTGCTAATCTCAGAAACGGCTGATCCGATTTCTGAAAAATTGGTTCATAAATTTAAAAAAAGGCGTGGGACGGGAACGGGGAGGCGGTACGACGTTCACCGGGCCAGCTAGTAGTAGCATTACTACGAAAACAGACTCCAGGAGCGTAACTAAGTTGTTATGCAGGTAAATAGTACGCAGATGAACTTGGTCGAAACTTTGTAAGCTACAGACAACAACAACCATGCATTAACATTAAATTGAAGCCCCCTTACTTTCCTGTTAGGACTGAGAGTACCTGCTGAATAAGTGAAGAAGGTACTAAATTTAAACGCTTGGGAGATTAACAAGAAAAACCTTTTGTAATTTATTCTCTCACAACCTGTTACTGGGAAGTCTGCGCCTGGTTTAAGCGCATAACAGGTTATTTTAATCTTATTCTCAGTCGTATAATACACAACAACATTAACATTTCCATAGAAATAAATTTACGAGTAGGATGCAAAATTGTAATGAATGAAGAATAAAACCTTTAATTGAAAGCATTTTAGAGATACCTAACAAAATCTTTTTAGTGTTTAAAATTTAATTTTTTTAAATATAAATCTTATAATTCAGGAACTAATAAATTATTTTCGATAAATAAATTTTTGGAATAAAACGTGGAGATAAAGGGCATATAGCTGAATCATTTGAAAATTGCATTCATCATACCCCAGAAAATGAGCGTGGGAATTACATAAATTACTTTAAACGAAACAAAACCTAAAATGAATATGTTACACACGCGTCGTGGTGTGAGGTACAAAGGTATCCCGGTAATAAAATATATGTATTTATTAGCTGGCCCGGCGCTCTTCGTACCGCCTCTCCGTCCCACAACATTTCCATTTATGAAACAAACACTAAATGTTAAGAGAAGCTTACCCCAATACATAAATGAAAACCACACTCAAATCGGATAAGCCGTTTCTGAGATTAGCGTGCACAAACGCACACAAAAACAGGCAGAAAATCTGAAAAACATTCTTTTGGGTTCTATTCTTTAAACAAAGACCCCTAAAATGGCTTATATTCCATGTACAGACAGCAATCACTTACAGATTTATTATATGTATAGATTCTAAAGTGTAACCGAATGTGCACCAGCAGTGGTGTTAACTATGGTCAGGGACTATACCATAGTCAATGGGATCGCGATAGTACGTGGGAAGACAGAGCGCGGGCGCGGGCGTATTGTGTTGAATCTGGATGCTGAATAAAAAAACCTTTTTGTCATTCTATTACCCATTGTTCATGCGAAGGGCTTGTGTCTGTATCCTGTCATCGGTTTGGTTCGTGTTATTCACGTGCGGCTGCGGCGCCGGGACGACCGCTGTGTGCTTTATTGATTTTCAATATTTACAACATAAGACGTTGATAAAATCGCTATAGAACAAGAACTTATGACTTAGCTCAAGTAAGATGAGGGTGACGGGCTGGGCATGTCTGTTGCTGTGCCGATAATCGTTTAGGCAGACCGATCCTGGAATGGAGGCCACGTGCGAGTATACCGAGACCCAGTATAGGACTCTGGCCCGATAGACAACCGACCTAATGGTGGATGAGGAAGGCCGAAGATTACTGCGCGTCTTGAGTAATTAAGTAGATCCAGCAGTGAAGAGATGTAGCGTAATGAATAATATTCCGTAAGACACGTTAGATGAATATGATCCATGAAATTTGCATAAGCAATCTACCATGGATGAAATCAACTCGCCGAGCAGTTTGACGGCGGTTATTTGAAACAAGCTGACCCGGCGCACTTCGTGCCGCCTCCCCGTCCCCGTCCCACAACATATTTATTTATGAACCGACTTTTATGAAACGAACGTTAAGTGAAGCTTACAACAATACATCAGTGAAAACCGCATTCTAGTCGGATTACCGGTTTCTGAGATTAGCGTGCACAAACGCACAGACAGTTTGTCTGACATAAATTAAAAAAAAAAATTGTTTTCTATTCTTTAAATATATTGGCTTTCTCTGAGATATCTTCCATGTACATAAGTTAATCACTTACAGATTCATTATATGTATAGATGTGATTCGGTTAAACAGACGATTCATTGATTTACAGGCGTAGCAATGTCTACAACTTACAACTTTGAACACAGTGTAAACGTGCATTATTGTATTGTAACCCAATTGAGAAAAACGAACACGACAGATAGTCAACACGTGGAAGACGAGATACGGGCAATCGTTTATAACGATTTGACATAACTTGCAATAATGTAGAGGAAAATGCAAAGAAAAATATACGTATCAAAACGTGCCCAACAATCGGCTTCTCACTTCAATACGTTCGTATTAACACAAACACGTATTGTTCCAACGATTGTAACAGGCACTTGTTGGAATGGCAGTCGATACCTCACCCTCACAAAAGGGAGCAAGTGATTAGATTACTATCCGAAGGGAATCAGTTCAGAGGGGAATGCGTGTAGGTGATATGAAGGTGACTCGTTCAGAGTCCTCTACGGTTGTAATGGAACATTGACTTTGAATAGAACATTAATAATAATCACAATCAATCCGACGATTTTCTTATACTCGATTTAGAATAAATTTAGCTTCTGTAAATAGAACACAATGGTGAGTCTATTTATACGTATATAGTCTATTTATAACATAACATAAACCAAAAACAATTCTTCTCTAAAACGCGATCATGTGTAAGACACAGACATGGCATTGCTTCCAGAGGTCGAAATGCACAATACGACTAGATTTTCGTTACCAGGGGATCACAGGGAACGTCAACTCACACGACCGAATGCATTCGTAGTTTCGTGCATTCATAGTGGTATTGGAGATTCTAAGAATAATATACAATAGCAGCGCAGAAATGTGGCTCAGAGCGAGCCCCGAGCCATTGTCGAGACACGCGCGTTTCCGCTTTCTCGTGGAAAAATGCATGCGCAGTGTTGGAAAGTAAGTGCGTGGAGCGATTTCGAGAATATATCAGACATCATAATCACCCACTCGGTTTAATGTGAGTCATTGTAACCGGAAGCCTGAGAGCGTTACAGTGACACACTGTTTGCTTGATAAGTGTTGTTTTTGAAAAAATATGAGATTATACACCACTGTGTAACAATGTAACATACATTTGTATAGTAAATACATAATAATTAAAAGGTATTATTATTTTTCCGCCAACACGCATTGGAGCAGCGTGTCCGAGCATGCTCCAGGCCTTCCCCAGTTGTGGGATGATTATTATTTTTTATGTTGTGGCATTTGTGACAGCAAAAGTCTGTTTATAGTCTCACTCGTACAGTCACGATTGCAAGTCACAATTTACTATAAATATATATGTCCATAACATTACCGCTTATTTTGGAACTGAAGAACGGAAGAAATCGTCGAGATACAAAGTCTGATAATTTACTCGTATCTTTATAAACATATGACCATAAAAAAGAAAGAGAAACACTCAAGAGAATCGGGTCGAAGAGCGTAAATATTACACGACGAGATGGAACCAATAAAAGAATCAGAAATAGGCACGAGTGGTGGACATTTGGCAGCGATGGTGTCGGCAGACGGGCGCCGGCCGCGCGCCGCACAACAGCCGACTGTTCCGGGCACTCGCTTATGCGCCGTTTACATGATGCTGCGCTTGCCTGGTGCATGCAATAGTATTGACGGAACATATGTATATGTGCTCTTGTCGGCTAAACTATTTGTAATGTCCTTGCTCGATTAGCCAAGTCTTCTGTTAGAAAAATCTGTTTCTTAATTCATTTTTTGTAAACAGTGAGAGAGAGAGAGTGCATGCACTCGTGCCGGCTAAACTACTTGTAATATTCTTGCGCTATTAGGCAAGTATTCTTTTAGAAGATTCTTCGTTAATTTTTCTACTTCATTATTTTTATTTAAACTCCTTGATCACAGAAGGCTATGGGCGGCAGTGACCATCAGATGGAATGCATGCTCGTTTACTACTTTAATGTTTAAAAAAGGGTAGACGGTTAACATCCTACATACAATTCTTGAACTTCAACTACTGCATTCATTGTTGTATTCAATCAATGCTCTTCGATGCACCAGAAAATGGCATCATGTAAACGGAGCATTAAATGTGTATGAGTGGTTACTCGTATGTTAATGTTATGTCGACGTTACCCCTTCGACCGCGGTCGATCAACCACAACACAGCGCTTAGGGGCACGCAATATTTATTGATGGTTTCGATATGTATACTCGTAATCTGTCATTTGTATAATTTAGACCTTGTTTTTCATGTTACTTTAGAAACCTTAGATTTTTTCAAAATTTAACAAACGAGGAAAAAAATGCAGAAGATGCAGTTGAGAAATTGAAAAGTTGGATATAATTACACACATTCTGAAAGTATTACTAGTAGTAAATGCCCCCACGACGTACCTACGCAAATAACTCGTTTTCCGTCTGTAGAAATCATATTTGGAAACTGATTAATTTGCATCTACCACAAACATGTCTATATAAATGTAGAGTAAAGTGTATGTGAAAACCTATAGAGTGCCTAGATGAACTGGTATCGGTACTTAGATAACAATGATGAACGGAAAAGTCAAAAACTGCAGCTATGTAATACATATTTTTATTAATTACTCTAATATTAGGTATACCTAATTTAATTACTTTAATCAGTGCTATAGTTCTAATTAATATAAAATGATTAGATATTGTACATTTTGAATATACACGGTCCACGGTAATGAACGACCATAGGGCCATAGACTTTTTAATATTAAAAAGCTATATGGCAACATTTACGTCATTCATAACACATGGCAAATCCACTTATTGAGCTAGCAGAGTCGCGATCGGAAGCTATACGTAGTATGTACTATACATTCGGTTATGTTAAGTTCCGTATCGATGAGGTTTCGTATTTCGCGGTTTTATAGGGTTGATTCATGCAGAGCAACGCATTATTGATTTGAAGTGGTGTTATGGAAACTTTTCGCAAACATTGTGTCATCGTGAATCATACCTGGAAGTTCGGGTACAGATATTAACAATTTTATGGTAATTTTGTCAAGGTTGTACAGTGTACAATCAATACACGAACTTTATAATAGAACAGCTAGTGAGAGCCCAGGGGGAAGAGGTAAGGGAAGGGGGAGGGGAGTATAATATATAATATAATAAAAATATAATAAAAAAATATACTTTTGATTTAAAAAACAATATAAAACACGAGGATGATATATTAAATTAAATACAAAGTTGTTTGTTAAGAAAAAATTTTACATAGAGTTCCTGGCCTTGGCACTTGGCCTGTTAGCCGTCCCCATGACTGCTTATTTATTATAATACAAATATTTAGGCACTTGGTTTGTAATAAGAAAAGTTTCAAAGGCTAAAATATATAGTACGAATACGTGTTACGAATAGCATAATATAACAAAAAATAATAAGACGCTGACTTTGATTGGTTCGAGAATAGCAAACATTTAGAAATGAACGACATTTGTATCAATTAAATCAGCGTGACTTTAAAAATTACTTACGATTACTTTGGTTCCCATTTCAATCTAACAAATCACCATTGACCATCGAGCGACAAGTTAAGAGTTTGTCGTCATTTAAGAGGCTTCTACCGGTATTAACGGGCACGCAAAATTACTTCGGCTTTATGAGTATTCTGCCTTACACGAAGCGCCGCGAATTCATCGTAATCATCTTCGCATTTTTTATATCCAAAGGGCCGACGCAGGCAGGTGCGTCGCGATAGCACGCTGGCAAGCGGATGTTAGCACCGGTTATTTCTTATACATTTCATAAATAATAGGCAAAAACTAACTATCGACACGTCCTTATGAGGATAAAGTAGATAAGGAAAATAAAAAACAAACTTAATTAATTGTATCCTACTGATGTTGGTTACGCTTCCACCCGAAAACTACTAAACGGATTTGGATTAAACTTTAGATTAATATAGCTTATGCACCAGAACAGGGCATAGGCGATAATTTTTAACGATATTGAAAATTGGCCAAATAACACAGATAAGTGTCAAATATATACTAACTGTGACTTGCATGCTAACATTGCTATTCTACTTAATGTAACGCGGGCCAAGCCGCGGGCAACTAGTGTTTTATAATTATTGTACAGATTGGAGGAGCGTGTAAACGTTACACGAGTTTTAGTAATAAGTCTAACCATTCAGAATACATGAAAAGATGATCTACATAATACAGCAAACATTGGCGCGTATAAGGCACTGCAGAGTTATTTGCGGTTACTTATTAACTAGGTGCATGGTCTAACGGATGAGAATAAGAAATAAACGCTTAGAAAACGGCTGACGTCAACGTTAGCTGAAAACAGCGTTCGGCTATTTTGGTTTACGCCGCTAACTGCCCATATTATGATGACTGGACTGGCAAAAACGTTTGGAATGCACATCAAACGAAAATGAAAACGAAATCAATTACTGAAGTCTTAGTATCGCTCATTGGCTAGAGCAATGACTGTTCGAAGGTGGTACAGAATATTCGTCTTAATCTTTTTATGTAGTGCCTTTAACCTTTTTATGTGGTGTAGTACCAACTAGTTTCTGAGCACTGCTCTCAATATACTAACCGATATGACGCTAAATTTATTGACTTAAGAAATACATACGTGGTTACTGTAATTTTTAAATTAAATAAATTCGGATGTCTACACATTTACACAAATGCGAAAGTATTCATTCAATCTGTCCGAGGCAACTACACATTCAAATACATAAGTACCTTACCATTGTCGCACTGTGTTGTTTTGTCCAGGTGTAGGAAAATCTTCATTGTTGGTTAAAAATCTCAAACGACGACAAAAGAAATCGGCGAACTGCTTTGTAATGCATGATACCAACGGTTTTGTGAACGTGTAAAGTGTTTGCGTTTTAAAATGATTGACGACATGCACAACAGAGCACTCGGGTGCATTCGCCTAATGGGGTCGATATCCTGTTTAGTTCAAATATTTACCATATTAATAATGTAGTGTAGTAATATGGGTATATGTATTTTGCTGCCATACAGGTGCTGCATTTAATCTATACTAATAATATAAAGAGGAAAGGTTTGTTTGGTTGCATTGTGTAGGCTCTGAAACTACTGGACCGATTTGAAAACAGGGGCAGGGGCGGGAACAGGGACGGGAACCCGGGGATGATTCTGAGGCGGTACGAAGTGCGCCCGGTCAGCTAGTAATTTATAAAAGGCTACTAAAGCACGCCAATTGTTGGGTTGATTATAATTAATAATGAATTAACAATATACACCTGAATACAGAAATTTTTATTTGTCGTTTTTTTTTGTTATTTTTTGGCAAAATTTAAGTTTTTTTAACTTAAATTTATTTAAAAAGATTTGGTTTTTAAGTAGATCTTTTTTAAACGTCACATAATTTAATCCTTTAAGATCTACTTACCTTTAATCCTTTAAGAATTTTATTTAGAAGGAGTAACATTAAAACTACAGGCAATAAAAGTTCCCATAAACAACAAGTACCTAAACCTACTTAAATCTCAAGAAATACGTCCCGGGATTCTTGAGTAACGTGTTTCAAATTATACCTAACTCTGAATAACACTTCGCTCTAACAAGAAACGGTACTAATGTTTCATTGTGAAACATTAGAAAAACAAAAACAAATGCGATCGACGAATCATACCACACATAGCTCACGTGCAAACTGCGCATACGTTCACCCAAGTGACTGAAACAATGCACAGACTTAATCAAACGAGAACACGAGGGCTTTCACGAAATAGCTGGGCACTTGACGTCAAACCAGCTTCGCGGTAAAATGTGTAACGTCAATGTTGCTGCAATTGTAAATCCCGTGTCGTTTGAGTTTATAGACATACTAATCACTACGTAGTACAAAACGAAGTCGCCCTCCGCGTCTGTCTGTATGTTTCTGAGCTTTCGTCTTTTAAACCACGCAACGGATTTTGATGCTTGATGATGATTTTCATTGTTGTTCAGATAATTTATTCCAGAAGGTAACATACAAAACATTTTAGTTAAGTATTTGGATAATAGAGACATTTCCATATTTTGTGATGAAGCTGTCTTCTAAAAAAACTTTTCGAGAACTTACATTGCCAACACTGACTAAACCGTACGAGATGCATTGAAATCGACAGATATATGTTATATATAAAATGGTTATTTTTATCTCTAATTAATTTAAAAATATTACATTTATTTGCAAAACCTAATTTGTCCTAATCAGTGTTAATCCTCATCCGGCAAAATGCTTCTGAGGCGGTACGAAGGGCACTGGATCAGCTAGTATCTAGTATAAACGTAGTGTTTGGACCCACTGATCTGATTAACAAAATTCTTGTAAGCTTAGTTCTAGTTCTAGTTATCTCTGAAGGTTAGAATTTGATTTCTTACTAAGAATTGTTGTGACGGCGACAGATTAAGATAATGCTTTGCCACTCCTAAGAACGACGGGTTTTCTATTAAATTGTACAAATTCCTATTACCTTCTTACAAAACAGTCTATTTGTGAGGCAGACCGTGTGTTTGTTCACTTGTTTGAAAGCAAACACAACTAAAATTCTTAACTACGAAACTTTATCTAGGTACTTCTGCACTGGCGCGTTATTTTTCGCTATTGATTGCTTACACTGAATGTTTCCAAATATCATACAAATATAGACAAAAACATAAATTTAATACATCACATCTCTTTTACACTGCAAAAACATCTCCCCCACTGTAACGTACACTATAGTCAGTGTATACAGTATAATATGTAGGTACCTGTTACGTTTAAGCAAAACATCGTCCCTTGCAAAGGACAAACTACAGTGAGCCCGCACCGCCCGAAGCTAACGCATCCCTTTTCATTCCGGGAGCTGAATCATAATGCCGAGCACATGTCACAGTGAAACAGGTGACGCATTGTATCCACGCACCACCCTTAACAATACTGACTCAAGGGCGCAAACGTTGCACGAAACGGAATGAGCAACAAACGCGACTCTTGCTACATTTTAGACAAACGCAATCTCAGCTTGAGATTTGCGCAAAGCTACATTAACTTAGGATTACTTTTATACCATTCGAGGGTTTAACGAGATATAGTTACGCGTATGAAGCGCGACGACATGTCCGCATCGAGGTGCCTTTCACAACGGAGCCTTGGAAGATAATTTCGATAAACAACTGCCGTAAGACACAACACACGTTGCAAGTTAATTTAGTTGAGATTTGGTAGAATGTTGAATGTATGCCGATCGGCCGATGCGTTTTTCAACGCTGCACTCAAAGCAATTCTTGTGATTCGTCAAAAGTTAAAGGAATGGATAATAACCTTTTATGTATGTTCAATTATGTAACTATCAAGTATGTAATTATGGCAACAAATGTATACTTACGAGTATAACAAAGTTATGGTCACCACCGACAATGATCAGATAGTTCGCCGCTCAAGGACGCAACGCATTTGTGACTAAAGGATGCCTAAAAAGTACTTTACGAGTATATATTTAAGCTAAGAATCTAAGATATAGTACAAACATTGCTGCTTTGCAGCAGAAATTGGCGATGGTGCCGCGATGAGGGAACTACGACGAATTCCACCACTAACACATTTTGAGGGCAGACACACACATGCCATATGATTCTAATCAATTTCAATCTATTCGAGATCTCGTCGATGGCGCTCAGTGTAAACACTATAATACAATTTTCCTTCATTTGCTCCACAGATTAAATTAGCTATAAACATTGACATGCATAGACGTTATAGCTTTATAATAGGCGACCTTAGTGTATAGTCGGCGATAAGAGATCGCTGACTCCTTAACTTTACCGGAATACAATCTAAACGAATAAAAAAATGAATAAAAATTAAAATAAGTAACAAAAAAATATTTGCGCACAAACTGACAAGGAACTTAATGGAAGAAAAGATATATCAGTTACACAGTATGAAGTAATATTCCTTCAACCGAGTTTTAGACTATGCAAGGAGGATTACTATTGACGACGTAATCTGTTTATTTTCTTGATATTGACCTGTCTTTCTCAAGGATTATTTTTAAGCCCCTAACATATCCACTCACTCCAACGCAGCAGCACAAA
>DWNJ01001966.1:0-11171 GCA_018250275.1 Udranomia eurus
ATTTCTGTTCTCGGTCTGGGTGTTTGTGTTGTTGTCTTTGTATGTTGTCCATGGCACCCACGACACAGGGAATCCTAATGTGTAGCGTTAATTTAATTTAATGTAATTCGGACCTATAATACTGTCGTAGGTATTTAAAAGATTTTTTCCAGGATAAAACGTTTTGTATTTCACCAAGTACTAATAAATATTAATATTTTGTGCTTTTTGCATAATATTGTACACTTGGATAAGATTTTTGAACCCTGTTATGTTCTGATTATTCATTTAATATTTGTATAATATAGGTAAGGATGGGGATGACCTGACTGACTAATCAATGATTCTACACCTCGACGATACAGCTGGCTGGCTTATGGCAAATACATTGAAAATCACAATATATGTAAATTCACGTATATTCGACAGTGCATACAAGTGTACTTATATGGTAGACGATATTAACTCCAATAAAAACAGGCGGAAGTTTTATTTACAAAAAAATATAGTATTTCGCAACACTCGTCCAGGAAATTTATTTACATTGAAAATAAGCAAAAGTATATGAATATAAAGTTCGGTTTTGACGTTCCAATATTTTATAATGATTAACCAACTGTAAACCAACTGCGTTACCAAATAAATAACTTTTATGGCAACGCAGTTTGTTAACTTGAATGTATCTTTGTTTGTTTATACTGTAATTTATTTTTATTTATTTTTCACTTGGGCGCAACTAACCTTCCTTGTAATAATGATTCGATACGATCGATTCATCACGCAAATTATAATTGTAAGAAATTGGAATGCTGGAGTTATTAGAAAGATTTATTTTCTAATAGACTGTAACAAGCATTTTACGAGTAATGGTCTTGATTAAACATTTAAAGAAAATAGTGATATTCAGATTATTTATTGCTATTTTAATTAGAATTCTAGAAATTTAACAAGAATTTTTAATTCTGGTTGCTATATGTAGCAAAAGTGGAAAAACCTAAGCAACACCTAAATTTAACGTAGTACATATGCGAGGCCCTCGTTTTAATTTCGTCGTCGTTGTATACCTTTTGTTTAATAAAAACTATTAGCACCTCGGTTACGTGCTTAGGCACAATAGGTACAATCTACTCCAACTCATCATGTTGGGCACAAGGTAGAAGGAAGGGAAGAGGCGCGCTGGACGCCGAAAAAAGAGTGGACAGGCATCACCCCTGTCAAACAACTGTTTCGCCTGGCCACGGACAGAGAGAGGTTCAAGGAACTTCAGTAGTGAGAAGAAGACTAGCATGTCAATACATACTAGTATTTTTAAAAACCCTCCAGCTAAGCTCGGCGGCTTGTGTTAGGAGTTGGTTCACGTCAATAGTGAGGATCGAACCCACGATCCCTCGTAAGTCCGACTTCCCATTGGGCTTTTTCCGCATACTATTGTATGGACGACATCAACATTTCGCTTCAGAGCCCGGCACAATCCGGCCCCGTTATGGGCTCAAAATTGAAGAAGTCTTTATATTTTTACGCACGGGCGAACCCGCGTGCGGAAGTTGATTTATGATGTAAAAAACAAAGTTTACGCTTGAAGACGAAGCAGATGAATTAATTATATCTAAATTGTTATCTGTATATGTACTATGTGAACTATAATAAGTAACTCTTTATGTTTAAACCGTATTAGTTGCTTTAAAATACATTAACATAAATCTCGATATATGCCTAGTTGTATTTAATTATGTACCTACTCTGATTATACATATATTCGGGTAATTAAAATTTGAATTATTTTGTTTCAAAATTAGGCTTTGCTGTAATTATACTTACAAATTGTGATTTTATTTAAATAATGAGCATTTATATATTAAATAAGCAGAATTTTGATTTGGCCGAATTATGCATAATGATTATAGTAAAAAACAGTAATATACAGAAAATATATTATCATCAACTGAACAATTTAGTTTCGGAAAAATCACACTTATCTCAAGAGAAGGATTGTTAACGGATAGATATTAATTGATTGGTTTTAGTGGAACCTAGTCGTTGTTTAGTACGTTTAGTGAACTGGAATCTTCCATAACAGAGATATGTGGAAAAAAATGCTCGTTTACAACGAACAAACATAAGTACTTATGTATACATACATCTAACAAAATTAAATTGAAATAGTTGAAAGCTAGACATTTGTGGTATTGATACAATTTTAAATTAAATACTCGTTTTTGCCGTTAAAAAAGCTACAAGAAATAAAATTACACCTACTAGCTGACCCGGCACTTCGTACCGTTAACTTCTTAGTTGAATAATATTCAGGAATTTTATTAATAATAAATGATAGCCTATATGTTGCCGATGACTAATAGCTATATAACATATATAAAAAGTTTCATCCAAATCCGTCCAGATTTTTTTGCGTCATAGCCGGACAACAGACAGACAGACAAACAATTCAACATGTTTTTTTTGGCTTGTGTCACTGTATAGATAAAGGTAGTAAAACATGGTTCTTCGATACTAGAGACTACATTTTATTGTTTCACAACAATGTTCCTGCTCCCGTTTTCTGGTGTAAGGTGGACACACTTAAAACTAGGCATTCCAACTTAGTCTTGGGTTCACGACAAATGTTCATGACACCTTACCCTCAAGTGGACCGCATGCTCGCTTGCTACCTCATCATATCATAAAAAATACACTTTATACAAAATAATCGTATTATCCATAGAAATAGGACTATTTCTAAGGCGTATGACTTTTTTGCAATTACCCAGCTGTTGACGGCACGTATAGGCTTTTACGCGAGCGTGTTGTGAATACAATCTGAATACACTCACAGACTGACTACGCACAGTAATTGAGGAAAAAATATAAAAGGGTTTCCCGATTGCATTTCTAAAGTTATTTTTTGAAACCCGAACGCAGTTTGTAAACTTTTTTGTATTCTTCCTTGTCTTTTTATATTCGGCGACGTGAAATTAATTTTAAATAAAATTAATAAATATGTAAAACATATCAAAACAACTTTCGATCCTCATAGTGCAATGGGGGAGCCCGTTGCACTATGCGGGAACCCACGCCTAACAGAAGCCTCCTATGATACGACATGATAGTAGTTTTAAAACAAGAAAAAGAAAATCTCTACACTTGTCATGATATATCTACATTTGTGTTTAGAATTCAGAATAATTCCAGGGAAAATTTTATGAAAAGTGAAAACCAACATGAGGAGGTTATAAACAAAGCGTTTATCACACAACACATATGATATGCAATATCTTTGACTATTTACTAGGAGATAACTATGATATTGTTTGTACTCACGGCGTATGATATTTGCAGTTCACTGATATGCTTTTCCTTTCGTAACAAAATGGTGAGATGCTTTTGATAACAACGTTTACTTATACTTTTACGAAAACTAACTGCCTATTTAAGACAGTTATGTAAGTAGTATCGTCAACGATTATTCATTCTAAATTCAATTTAATGTGGGTAGTTATATTAAGTATTAAAATCATTGTACCCACTCTTATGTAAGTCTTGATGGTTTTGGTCGACAACAGATAAATAAGGGATATTTTAAATATTTAACTGCTTTATATCAACACCAATATCACTATGAGAGAAATGTTTTGGGCAGATAAAACAATTTTATAATTTTATGATATATTATTTTATTCTATAACTTTCTTTCTTTTATAAATTAAAATATGTCCGCTTGTACATATTTCTGTCGTTCTTAGGAAGCACTAGGGTTTATCTTTTACCTTTTAACCTTCTTGGTTTATTTACATTACGTATAGGTTCAATATTCCTTATGAAAACTTTGTCTGCATGATGAAAAAACTTATTTTCCTTACACAATGTTTTTATTGAAAACAGGAATTTAGTAAGCTTTTACAATTACATTTAAATTTAATACAGGTGCTATTGAAAATGTACGAATCATATGAATGCACAATATATTCTCAATGTTCTATATTTATGAAAAATTCCATACCGCACTTATAATATTTATTTTATAGTCAATATTTTCCTTTTGTTTATGTAACTTTAATTTACTATACACAAACAACACGATTTCGTATTATTATAATTGAAGATCGACTCGAGATAAATGATTGTACTGAGATAAATCATGATTATTGTAGGTACTCGGATACTATATAAGTTCAAGTTAATTATATGCCTACATGCTGATTGTATAGTGTTTTGTTTGTTTCACATTTTCTTAACATTACGTAAAAATCCGCCAATATTTCTACATAACATAACATAAAACAAAATATATGTAAGCGTTTCTCATAAGTCTATAAGAGATGCATTACGATAAAAAAATAAAAACAGGTTTATATAATGAAACATATATCTTCTACTCTATAATATCTCCAGAATCCATTAATTATTTAAAATTTAATAAAATATAATTTTTAAAATTACCTATTGTACAAATAAAACTGTGTGTAATAAAATAAAATAAAATTGTTACCATGTATGTAACCTTACTTGACAAATATATGAATTGATTTGATTTGAATCCAGGGCATAGGTCTCTCTCACTACAAGAAACGTATATCTTCTAAAATTATAAAATTTATTTGATTTCAAAAGAGTGTGTCTGAGATGTCAACTTGGTCCACAATTTTATGTAGCATTAAATGAATTGGGATTCTTAGTTTTAGTAACTTTTCCTATTCCAGAAAGTAAGAAAGTTGTTTGTGTATTACCTTTAGATCCTCTTTATCACTAAATCACATCACTAAACCTTCCCTTATTCAAACTCGCATCAACATCACGATATTAAGTTTAGTAATTACTTATTAATTTAATATTCATTAATAAATACGTGACGTTTCCGGCTGATCGGTAAGAATTAGCGTACGATACTAATGGTTTGCGGCGTTAAAAATACCTGGTTTGAGTTCACCTTTGCTTTCGATAGGGTTGACACAGGAAGTGTATTAAACACTAATAGACCTTCGTTAGTTATTTACTTCCGATCATATAGGCTACTAGAATTTGAACGCGACTATGTCCGCATTATAAAGTAGAGCACCCTTTCACTCATAATACTGAGGATAAAAATCTACCCATGTCCTACCCTGATACCAAAACTATCTCCACGCCAAATTTCATCTAAATTGGTTCTGCGGTTTAAGCGTGAAAAGGTAATATTAGTTTGTAACTATGCTATATATTTCCACCACTTATTAAGATTTCTAATTAATTTTTAATTAAAATTTCTAATGAAATAATGTATTTTTTATAATTATATGGTGTGCAAGTACGTAAGTATAGGATGATTTTTTTTCAAACTATTAAAATATAACATAACCTTGCAATCAATGTAGATAGTTCTCAATTCTCAACTAATAAGTTTTTAATATTATATTGAAAGCTTTCGAAAACGATACTAGAAGTATCCTTGATGTGCAATGAATATTTACTTTCAAAACTAACTCGATCTGAGTAAAACTATTCCTACCACGTACATACAGGCATTTGTCGGTACCATTAATCGGGTAATACAATAGGGACCTAAAGAGTAGCGCTACGGTATCTCCCGCCTGTCGTAAGAGACGACTAAAAGGAGTTTTTCGGGATGGGGCGGTAAGAGACGGAGCTCGAGCCGTCCAGATCACGGGCCGAGCCAGCATGTCTCCCCAGAGACGTGCCTGATAAGGTGACGTGCTCAATTGGTGTTAGGGTACTCAGTTGAAGTTCTTTCGAAGATCCTGAGTACCCCCAACGCAAAACCCCACAAAGCAAAAGAGGCCACCGGGGCGTTTTAGCGGATTGAAATCCCACATTACTCTGTATCGCTCCCACGGTACCGGGTACATTTGGAAGGGTACCCCGTCGAAAAAAGGCCAGTAATCGAATTATAGCTGTTGCTTAGTGAAATAATATGGGAATTATGCTTGTATTATTTTTGTATTTGGACATCACCTCAAGCTACATGTAGGATGCTAGATGAAAGCCGCAATACGTATCACACTACCTTAAGTATAAAACAGCACAATTATCTAGAATAAAAACGTGCCAACCCTGGGTACAGTTGCGACTAAAATCACACGATATTAGGGCGAATGCTTATGTTAATGTTTGTGCAAGTATGGACAAGAGATAGTACTGTTTAATGGAAACAATAATTTTGTGTTAACGAGCCGAATACTTGGTCTGACCTAGTTTTATACATTACGACATTTTTTTCGCACTCCATATCATTCAGTTTATTTATCGTCGTAAATGTATAAATTACGCTAGAATAAACAATGCTATAATTATGACATTTGTTAAAACCATTGGTCACAAATAGCAACCGTAAGTATCTGCAAATACCGGAGTTATTTTTAACTTGAACCTTAACATTATAACGAGAGAATCTCGTCAGAGAACCGAGTGTCTTATATTCAGAGAATTAACGTTCTCATTTGAACATCTGATGATTGTAATCCCAATTTGCAACACAGGTGAAAGCTCAATTTGAGGATTCAATTAACATTTTGGCAATGCGAGCCATGTTACGAATAAATTTAGAGGGTAGCAACGACCTCATCGGATTCTTTTTTTATATTTAGACTGTGGAACAAACGCATATATCAAAAAAATCCTCTGATAAAGTCCCGCTAAAGTTAACTACTACTTTGGACCTAAAATTTCAATTTGTGGTTCCAACCACACTACAACGATATTCCTTAATAATTTTTTGTAAGATTGGAATGTGAACCTAACTGGTATATAAAATGAAGAAGAAATAGGGGATCAAACGACTAATGAAACTTTTTACATAGGTAATGAGATGTTCTTCTAATCTGAACCAATTAGGCGGTCGATAATTTTCCGATTTCATTAAAAATAGTCTCTACTGCAGTTCGTTACTATTACTAGTCCATAAATCACTGACCTTACACACAAAATGTTGGTGTTGATGTTTTTTGATTCTTGTTGCTGTATAATCTTTACAACAAACTGCGTTTTCACCGAATCCTTGCATAATAATTCAGATATTATCACCATCAGACATTTGTTGCAAAATACTAAGTATTCCGAACACCGTCAGTTATATAGACGGTAAGAGTTATCTTGAAGGCACTAACCATTTCACAACCAACAGTTTAGATAGTTTAGTGCAATGTAAATGTTGTGAGGATAAATATTTATGGTCGCATTGTTCACCTGACAATGGCAGCTAGATTGGCTCTTCTCCAAACGTAGACACTTAATGACACATTTATTTGTTGTAATCTTACATCTATTCTCATTTCGCTGTCTATCTTTGTAATGAAAACAACAGGTTTAAGATACATTTAACTGCTGCTATTTCGTTTCCGCTGCATCTTTATATACAGCTATTTTAAGTTTAACCTTCCGGATATTTTGATTGCATGAATATCAAGAAAGCCTTTGTTTTTATTAGTATATATTTTTTTATTTGATAAATTTGATAGCAAATAGTTTCAAATAACTGTAGCTACGTAGAGACTGGTTAAAATAACCAACCAGTGTATAGATGTCTTCAGAACATCTAGAAATACCGCAACAAGTGGCGGACATCGTAACATGCTCTTCGAAGCATGAAAATGCACGTTTCAAGCCAAATATGCTATCCTAATAGCATTAAGATAATAAATAAGGCGATCTCACTCAAATTCATCAACAAGTTATCTGATATCCCATAACTTTAATAGATTGCGTACGATCTATACAAGTCCCGAAGCTTGTGATTTAAAACGAGTACCTACTGGTACCTACTAGGTAGGTAGGAGGTACCTACTGGTGTACCTGAAGCGAGTAATATGGCACTTCATTGCATCAAGCCCTAGCATGGCACCAGCATAGCATGGTATGACAATTCATGGTGTGGGGAGCACTCATCATCATAAGGGCGTTAAATATAAGACAAAATTATAATTCAGGTTGGTGTTAGACAATAAAAATACGATTAATACAATTGGTTCATTGAATTGATTGCTAACACCGTTGTAACATAATGACAAATCGTTAGGTTCTTTAGTCGTTATATTTCTATTAATAGCACCCAATTAGCTTTTAATAAATTCAAAACATAATTGTTAAGGAAAACAGTTAGATAGAATATAGATTTTCTTACATTTAGCGGTATCTCGGTTGAAAGACATTGAATTATAATTTACAGTATCCAACTGAATCACAATTGACAGGTATTGCTACATCGAGCCGTGTACCAACCCGAATTAAATAGATACGAAAAGGGCCTTAAATCTAGTTATTGGTTCACAAATTTAATGTTATCGACAAATCGACAGTTAAAGTCTGATTTCTAAGATCTATTAAATAGATACATTACATAATATATACGAGTATACATAAGAGTAGTAGAGAAGTATTTAAGTACGTAATCATGTATGGAAAGGACATCGGTTACAGCGGATAGGAAGCAAATAATTTCTCATTCTTTAACTATTAGTATTTCTATGACTAAAAATTAATAAACGATTTAAGGAAACGAGATATAAGCAGTAAATCTCATTACAAAAATTACTTACAACAAGAAAAAGACCGTCGTGTATACAATGAACATTTCAATCTGTGGTTTTTGATATATAGGAATAAAAAATTATAAATAATAAATGGGACATCTTATATTATTTTAATTAGTATTTGGTAGATGTGGTCATATTATCCGTCTCAGGCATATGACACGCCTATTGCCGCATACATTTCCGTTCTATTTACTTGTTTTTATGACATTAACTTAATACAACATAAGTTTTTTGAAGGTGGTAGAGATAATAATAATGTTGCTGCTCTGTTCTGGTTTGAAAGGTCTGGTAAGACATACCTAACCAAGGCGTTCCATTTGGGTCCTCAGGGATAGCAACGCATTTGTGGTCGACCAAAGAAAGAACTTCGATCCGATCTTGGGTTGATTACAGATGTCTATATGCGGCAGTGACTAATGCAGACCCGTTTGTTGGCTTAAAATGAAAAGAAAAAAATATACACACTTAAAAGCGGTTAGATATTCGCACGACACTGACAGGACTCGAACCGAAACCATCTGTCCGTGCGATCATTGCTACACGCGTGTTGACGCGTGTTAAGTATTAATATTTAATAATTATTTATTTGCATGTCTGTAACAGTGTATTTAGATAACATGGTTTATTTTTACCACGAGGAGCCGAGGTAGGTATTTCCGCATATTTAATTATGACTTACACAACGCCTTCAGACTTGCTAATTAGGTGAACTATAGGCCACTCGTTAATAACACTTCTCACAATTATTGCACAAAGTATATTTAAAGTAGTTTCTTGTTATCTGTTATAAGATAATTGAAAATTGAAATGTAAATATATCGATAATAAGTGAAAACTGCGTTCTACAGTAGAGTGATATGATCTCAGACCGTAACGAGATTACTTCTAATGAAGTAGTTAAAAAAGTATATACAAGTAGGTAAATATAAGTATAATTGAATTACTGAACCATTCTTTATTAGGTTTTTCCTAGGTGGCATTAGTGTGCTAAATAAAACAAATAGTAACAAATAGCATTTTGTCGAAAATTTATGTAGAAGTACACAAATTATGTAGTTGTAGGTCGGGGTAGACGAGAGGGACACATTACCGAATTTCGAAATTCTTAGTGGGCTTATTAAAATCATTTATAAATATATAAACTAGGTATATAGTAACTATGTTAATTTAACACCACAATGTCGTTTATTTGGCAAATTGATTTGTGAAATAGTAACGATATTAGTTGAGATCTAGATCGCATCTGAATAAACAGCACTTTAATTTTGTATTTTATTAGTTTTAGTAATACTATTATGTACATAGACTTAAATTATAATGTTAATATTTTCCCTTTTCCCTTTCCGTTTCCCTTCAAGCTACTTACATTATCAAGTACTTCTAAAGTATTCATTTTGAAGTGAATCAGGATCATCATCAGTCGCTCAGGCAATCTGTGAAAGGAAAAAAGGTTTTTAAACTTAATATAATACTCTCGTTCTTATTTTGTTATACGACAACCCTCAAATTTCATATTGAAACATAAAAAATAAAAAAGGTTAATTTAATTTACGTTTGCAGAGACTTTGATTTTTGTTTTGATTTTTTTTTATTTTAATCTGTTTTTTCATAATAATTATTTTTTACTATCTGCGTATTTACGTTAGATACAATAATAATGCAATTAATCAACATACTGTATCATCATTATTTTGTATTAAGATATTTAGATATGCTAAATAATAAATAATTGTAGCTGACTTCTAAACAAAATTACGTTGACGTTTGGCAGAATTGACATTTGACACTTGACAGTTTATTAACGTTGAAGCCTACTTCATTTTTGCATTTGAATATTTAATAATAAAATTTAATGTTAGTGTTTGTTTTGCTGTGTTAAATTTGATTTATCTTAATTGATGTAAAATATAGTTATTTCAGTGCTCCCGTATTTGCCTATATAATAATTTGGTAAACGTAAGTAAATCTTCATAAAAAAATACAAATATTGTAAGTAATGTAAGTTCTTTTATCTTAACTTATTGTAAACAGAGTCAAAGGAATATATGAGCTCTCCGTTTACTCGTCTTGTTTAAACCTTGTCCAACATTAAATGAAACGCATATTATTTATTTATTTTTTCTTTATTGTCCAACTTATTTGATTTAATGCTAAAAAGCATTGTCTATATTACGTGACGAAAGAATAGTTAGTACTTGTGGAAGCTTATTTATTTTCTTACGAAAATGTCTATCGCCTTAGATACAACTATACAAAACATTGTATTTATACATTAAACTGTTAAGAGTAATAATAGATCTACCTTGTTCGCTATTATAAAACTAATGGTTTCTCATAATTTATGATGACATCTTTATTTACTGCACAGATAATTATTATGGTCAGCAGATTATGTTCCACATAATTTCTGTTCATTTGTATAAATAAACACCAACTGTCTGAATATAATATTGTTGATTCAAATATTAAATTACTACGATTATACAAAAGAAAATTCTATTCTATGATAGAATACAATTTGATTACACGTCTCGATTCATACTTATTTTATAAATTATTGTATGTATAGACTAGCTGATCCGGCACACTTCGTACTGCCTCCCCATTCCAAGAACTTTTTTATTTATAATCTAATTTTTATAAAACAAATACTAATTTTTAAGTGAAGCTTGC
>DWNJ01001967.1:0-11168 GCA_018250275.1 Udranomia eurus
CAGTGATCATCGGCCTTCGACGAGAAAAAGAAGCCGGCGGATTTTTCTAATTTCCTAAGATAAGTCGATCGGTCCATCTCAATTTTTATAATATGTTCAGAAATAGCCGCTATTTAGGTCGCCCGTTGACAACCGCGCGGCGATACATCGAAGGTATATTTGGCAGAGAAGAGTCATCTCAGACTACAATACGGAAATTTCAATCCAATTGAATTAGACTTATTTTGAATTAATAATTCTAGTTCTTTAGTTTGCTGACTTTTAATCCATGTGATAGCAGCTATCATTTTAAGAATTGTTCAAAATGTGTTGACATGTTTTGCGTTTGATATAATAGTAAATATGTGTCCCAATATTCGTTAACTACCCATACAATTAAAAATAAGTTATCTTTTTCAAAGTTAAAAGTTTATTTGTTTGGTAGGGCAGTGTTTACACTAGTAGAAAAATAAATGAACCTAGTTTCGAGTTTTGACTCGCTGGCACCCGAATCTATAAAGGCATATAATTTAATAACGTTCTGAAGCCCTTTGTGACCTTATTAAAGGAGTCTCAATTGCACCATTTAGTATAGTCAGAACCACGAACGGGTAGTAAGTAAAAGTAGTCAGATAAAATCAATATAAAATTAAACTCAATTAGAAGTAAATCTATCAAAATTATCAAGACCCATATCTAGCCGAATAGAAATTTAATCGAAATCGAATCGGAATTGGGTCGGAATCGATTCGAAGTTCAGTTCGATTCGATTGTCTCGTATATAATTTCCGTAGTAGTCTGAGATAAGCTTTGTATACGTAGCTAAAGTTCATACAGTATGTGGATCCAGCATAATTGAGTTAGATAACAAGAAGAGTTAGCAGAAATACTCTATATGTGTTGTATTATATTATGCATTTTAACTATAGGTTTTATTAAAAATATAGAAATGGGATGTTTCTGATTTGACAAGTTGTTTAGATTTTAGGTTGACAAGGATTATTAGGTTGACTAAGTCTGTCACAACGGTTTACACCAGGAAGATGTTGGGTCGAGCCATCGAGTCTCCCCAGGAGATTTGCCTAATTAGGCGTAGTGCTGGCGAGTACTCAGAGGGACAATTCCTCGGAGGACTTCCTGGATACCCGCACAAAGCACAGGAAAACCACCGTATCCCACATAACCCGGTATCGCTCCTACGGTATCGGGTACCATTGTAAGGTTTTCCCCCTTTAAAAAAAGTTTAACTAAGCCTGTTATGATAATATAAATACGTAAAACAAAAACTTTGGTAGGCTTTTTACGACAATTACATGGACGTAGGAGTATAACACTTGGCTCAGTCAAAGTATATACCTCGAAGAAGTGCTGAAAGCTAATATTTTATACATTTTATAAACACTTGTTATACACGGAAGGTCATTTTAATACTGAATCGAGAATGAAGTGAGCATCGGAAATGTCAAAAACTTAATGTAATTCTGTGTAGTCTAAAAATGTTTTTTAATTACTCTATAGATATAAAAGTAGAGATATTTCACAACTAGTATTTCTAAGGTATACGGTCGATTTTTGTCGAGCGCTAGGCTATCTCTAGTTAAGTTAATTAAGTGACTTACTTGGACTCGAATCTGTATGGCGCAATGGTATGCATACTCGTTAACTGCTTCAGTACTATAGAAAACTATGAGACGAACGCTAGCGTTCTAGACTTTGATATATTTTGACACTTAAGGGTAGTTTAAACTTTGAACGTAAATCCCCTTCGTGAAATAATTGTCACAGATTATAATTAAATAGAACTAACAAATTATCGCTGATAGGCTGAACAAAGGAATGCTTTTAAAACATCATTCTGTAGTACTCTCGACCTTAATTTGTCTAAGTGATGTCTTGAGTTCATGTGGCCATTAAGTACACTTTATTTTAGCAAATCGCCCATTTATAGTTAGTACCATTAAAATGACTCACTTGGCTAATTAATGTTACGAGTCCAAAGGTTTCTTTGAAAATCCAAATGATTTTGTGATATTGCAATCTTTACCGTTTTATAAAATTGAGGTAGCAAATATGCATGCAGTCCACCTGATGGTAAATGGTCACTACCGCCCATAACATCTGTAATCAACCTACGATGAATTTCTTTCTTTGGTCGTCTACAAATACGTTGCTACCCTCGGGTATTAGTTCGTCTCGGTTAAGATCACAACCTCGAGGACACAGCAGCAATAAAAATGCTGTTATAAGGCAGATAAAGCTGAGGCGGTGGTGCTTCCAAAGTCGAATCACAAATGTACACTAGTTTTCCACGGTCAATTCAACTCAACAGATCGACATTTTATTGAACCCAAATCCCATTGCAACCACGTTAAAATCACAAATTTACAAGCAATAAGCGTACGCTCTTAAGTCCACACGCTCTACCGAATCCATCAATGAAACAGCTGAGCGATTAATCCGGACACAGACCAGAAATCGTACCCACGACCAATACTTCATCGGGCGCCGTAACGAAGAGGATGGGGTCACTGACCCGTCTATTTCAGTTCATACGAGGTGCAATATCGTCGAATCGACCATCCGGGATAGTTGAAACACGTCCAAATGTGAAGACATCTGTCAACGGCTGGATTGGAGTATTCGTGGCGTTTCTCCTTCAATAGTTGACGCGTGTGACGTAAACTGTTGTTTGTGTATCATACTAATCTTGAATCTATATTTAAAGACGTCCCCGAAAGACACGTAATGCGCCACGTATGGTAATTGAAAACGATTCTGCTAACGACTTTCAAATAGAATAGAAAAAATATAACTAGCAACGCTGAAAATAAAAAGCTTAAAAAACTCTGTTCTCGTTTTCGGATGCAAAAAATTATATATATATATCTATATTATATATTATAATTATATTATATATCTATCCACATTTTATGATGATGATTTTTATTGCCCAACTATTAGTATACAATGTATTAATTTAATCATAAACGATTATTTATAATCTTCTTGAGTTATTTATAGAGTCAATTTTCGAGTGCAAACAGCCCCAACACTGGCAAATGAAGCCCATTATGACGGCCCCTCGGGAGCTAAGACAAAATCAATACGCCACATTATGATTGTTTTCAGGGATAACTGCTGACCCCTGCATGCACTTAGGGACGTCGTAAATATTCCATACCGCCTGCTTTTGAAGGCAAGGGGGATTTCCCATATTTCATCGCGTGCGGATGACGTTTTTGTGGAGCCACGTAATGCGGTATTGTTTTTGTTTGTGACCGATGGTCGACATTTACATACTTCTATCAATCTTATCCATGGACTCTTCTTTTAGACTACTAGCATGTCAATACATACTAGTAATTTGGACCTTCAGCTCAAATCAAAGGCTTGTGTTGGGAGTGGGTTCACGTCAATAGTGCAATGGAGGAATGAGGATCGATCCCTGGTTGGACAGATTGGCTATTGCTTATTTGTGATATTTTGTTCAATACTAGGTTGTTTCCTATTAAAAGTGAAGGGTCAAAAGCAGTCGCTAAAAAAAATTAGCGTGAAACCAAGTATTATTTTACAACTTGTGAAAGCTTGGTTGTTTGTTGGAAAAATAAGCATTTCAAAATGCGAAATATCGAAAATATCTTAGGCCATATTTTATAAACACTAAAAACTTATATCAAAGGCTACGTACTTCTTTTCTTCATAATGTTTACTGACAACTTCGATACGTCTAAAACAGTCCCTTCCAAGTAAATATTTTCCAAAAACCAATATGCTCGTACAATGAACCTAACCTTTTCTCCCTTACAGGGTTTTTCGAAACGATCTCTAAAGTGTTAATAGCAGCATTGAATCTCAAATACTCCATGCGATTATTTCAAGCGCTGTAATCGAAGAATTCAATCGGTGTTAAGCTGAAACGTGTGCACGATCGTGCCTTGAATGGCTAAGATAAGGCTTACGCAAGTTATCGCGCTTGTGTCGAGATTTAACTGGAGTTATGTAAAGTTGAAGTGCGGAAAACCCTACTTGTGTAGACCCTCAGGATCTATGTTCTTTTTTATAACATTGAAATATTAAACGAGCAGTCCATTGAGATGGTAAATGGTCGAGCATCGACGGTCTTTCTTAGGTCGACCACAAATACGTTAGTACCCCTAAGGGCTAAGTTGGAACGTCTCGGTTAAGTATGTCTCCACACCCTTCAAACCAGAAAAAAACACGAAGACTACTGTTTTAAGACAGAAATGGACGTGGCTGTGGTGTCTCGAAGCGCAAAATGTTCCAACACCACCACTGTATACTTTAGGTATCGTAACGTTACTGTAAAAACGTTAAAACGTAACAATATGATAACTATTAGTAACTATGAAGTGCCGTATGTTCAGCCATAGAGCTACTTATAGGGTATAAATGCAATTAGCGGTTACCACAAATGGACACTGGACTGCAATTAAATAAATTGGGCAGCCGACAGTTACAATAACAGTTCTTTAGAACGCTTTCCTGTAATCGTTCTAGTTGTACCATTGGTAGCAACGTAAGTTGGTTTGGAATTATCTTCACGTAATGCTGCCAGCAAGCTTAGCTTGCAGTTATCTTGAGTTTTCAAAAGAAAGACAAGAGAAGACGAGATAGCTTAAATAAATAAAGATTGACTTCAATGCTCTTTATTTAAAGCAACATTATCAAGTATTCCATGCATTTAATATGTATATGCGAGTATAATTTATTTATTTTGGTTATATACATTTAATATAAATAGTACATATAAAATAAACATTAAAGGTAAAACAATCTCAATGCGTTTATTTGTCTATAAGTTTTGTATGTATTTGTCGGCTGCTCGTATTATGTTAGTTAATAGCCAATAATAATAGCAAGTTAAGCAACGTCGGGCGCGGTCGGTAACTGGATGGGTTGACCAATAGTGGTATTTTCATGTGCGTTTCCGAGCTTCCGAGAGACAGATAGCAGTCGTTAAACATTGACCGAGTCTATTTGGAGGTAAAACATCCACCATACGGGTTGGCCAAACCAGTTCTTGCGCCAACAGAAGCGTTGAAGCAGCGCGGAGGAGTATGCTCCAGGCCTGCCTTTGGATATAATGTACCAAGAGTCGTGAGAGATCTTTGCTTTTGAAAAACTGTATATCTTAATCCTTCGCTTCAAGCGGCTTGGAAGGAAACACATGAAAAATCGTTTGCCTTTACGGCTACAATAATCGTAATAAAATATTATGTAATTTTATTTAAAATATTTCTGATTTAATATGAACATAAACAGGAAACGCGAATGCTTATTGTAAGTTATCACTAATTAATGTATGTACCAAATACACAAAAAAACTAATTCGAGGTGCGTCTGACCTCGGAATGAGCTACGTGCTTTATACTATATGCTTTCTTGTATTACCTCTCTATGAAGAGAAATATCTACTTTCAAATTAGTCTTCTCGACAAAAAACATCTAGAAAACCGTACACCGTCTAATTAGAAGTAATGAGTCTAGACCGAGCTTTTAATGGTGTTTTTAATACCTGTAAAAGGATATATGACCTTAGCAAGGAGCAATTTTGGCTTAAAGGTTTTTTCCAAGAATTTTTCACGTATATTAAGAATGATTATGTGTGTTTATATGCTATGCAATGTATTCCCACGTAGACTCATAAATGATTTTTGAAGTGTAATAAGTAATAAATTGTCACCTAGTTTTGGCTATTTTCTATTAATAACATAATCTATATTAATATAATCTAATCTTCTATTATAGACTTTGATAATGTATCCTCAAGTAGTAATTCAGTAACCCGATCATCGCGATAAACTTAGACGTGTTACGAAATTTTATCATTTATTTCGACGTCAATTGAATTTGTCCGTTGAAAAGCGCTAAGTTTTAATCCGTCTCCTGCTAGTGATTAAGTCTCTCGCCGTGGATTAAACTGTCGCCAGCAATTATTGAACTCATTCGCAACTTGTCGCGCACTTTCTGTTCAAATAAAACTGTTATCTGTAAAGCGAGCTGGCGAGTAACAAAGTTATTGCAAAAAATATTCTCGAAGAGAAATAGGAAAACCAAAAACTTATTCCATTTAATAGTAGTAATTGTTAAGTCATAATTTATTTATGTTTGTCATTGATAAGTAGATTTATTTTTTAATTTAGTACTGTGAGTATTACAAATAAGTTATAATTTAGTTTTGGAATTCCATTCTTAGAAGTCTTATGAACATTAATATATTATATTTTTTTAAACTAAGGTTCCGAATATGTCCTTAGGAGTGACGACACATATGACTTCAGACAGAACTTTAATCCAATCCAAGGTAGTTCAAAGATATTTTAACAAATATTTTATCCTCGTCGTTTTCACGTGACTGCAAACGGCGCGTAACGTTACGTCACGAAAACAAGATGTCATATAATTGAATATTTGTTATTTCACACATTAAACAGCGTTCATAGGAGCGTTACGTCACAGCGACGCCATGACAGAAGTTAACGTTTAAGCCGGAAATTTTGGGAATGACATTTTTTTTAGATTTCAAATTATTATGCTAGTGATATTTTTTACATATATTTTATGTACAATAGGAAAAAAAAGTCTAAACCTATTAACGTCACTATCCCTTGTTACAGGTGCCATCCAAGTGACAGTGCAAACATGTTCGGTCCGGACACGTAGTTGTTACGTAGCGATGACGTTGCTGCAGTTGACGTTAACGCTGACGCTGGCCGCGTTGGCCGGCGCGGCGTTGGACTCGGACGGTTGCACCCCGGACAAGATGACCGTGTACAAGATGGTGCTACACACGTACTGGACGAGGGAGAAGTTCCCTAAGCATTACCCGGACTGGCGACCGCCCGCGCAGTGGTCACGAATTTATGGTGAGATTTTTTTTATTCATATATTTAAATATGTATTAAGTTGTATGTACTATTATTTTTTTATTATTACATTGTATTGTTTGTTATATACAATATTACAATATTATTGAAATTAAACGAAACTTACTTTTGCTCACGGCTTCGCCCGCAAGAACATATAAAAACAAGGATACAGAAAAGAAGAGAAAAAGCTCTCTCAAGAATAGCATCTTCTGTTCCTTTCACTATTTTTGAAAATATGGGCACCTAATTTCATACTAATATAATCGGTTGAGGAGTCAAGGCGTCAATGTGTACCAAGGATTAGTATATACTGAATTCAACTTGGAGTTGATGTTGTACTCTTTGTAGTAGCTCCCATTGAATATTTTATCGGCGCGTTTATGTAATAAACGAAACTAGGATAAACAACGAGAGATTTGAAAAAAAGTAACAGAAAACCGCAATAAAATTGTATACAATTTGTAAATTGTGCAGTCCCTACAATCGTGAAATTACTGGACCGTTGCCGGCTTAAAGTCACTTGAAACTTGGACGATGAGAATCCGTGAGAATTCAGTGAGTAGTGAGTAATTTAGTGGTAGTTATGTAGTTGACAAATGGGAACATCATTTATTTTGCGGTAAAATAATAAATGAACTGGGTTACGCTGCTTCCTCTTTTAGGCATAGGCAAAAAATATATTTATTTACGACTGTGAGGTAGCAAACGAGCATGCAGTCCACCTGATGGTTTGTGAGTGATTACAGCCGCCCATGGACATCTGTAATCAACCCAAAACAGGATCAAAGTTATTTCGTAGGTCAAACATAAATGCGTTGCTGAGGACTATGTAAGACCCCTGAAGACCAAGTTAGAATGTCTCGGTTAAGTCTGACCACACCCTTCACAACAGAACACAGCAGCAAAAACACTGTAAGGCAGCAATAAGTATGGTGGCGGTGACTCCGGAGTCGAACCGTAAAAGATTTTACCACCTTTAATATAAAACTACCTAGTGCTTCTTTTTTTTATTTTGAAGTATATACGCAGTCCTCCTAATGATGAGCTATAGACATCTGTAGTCAATCCCACACAGGATTACATTACCTTTGAGGAAAAAGAGAGACATTTCGCTAAGTGTTTCTTTCATACCACACTCTTCAAACCAGAAAACAACAGTCCAAATACTGCTATTTTAGTACAGAAATAGGCGTGGAGATGACGCCTACGGGATAAATAGGTTCCACAAACTTCCAACTATTACTCCAAGGCCTTTTCATAAGTCGTAAATTATAGAATGTGATGGTA
Organism: Udranomia eurus; assembly: GCA_018250275.1. NCBI lineage: Eukaryota > Metazoa > Arthropoda > Insecta > Lepidoptera > Hesperiidae > Udranomia > Udranomia eurus. The sequence goes on from DWNJ01001967.1 coordinate 8,157, forward strand.
ATGCCTCATGCAAGCGTAATAAAAAAAAACAATTTGACCAAACTCAAAATACAGTCTCCACGATAAAATATCAAACGTATCTGGACTTTAAATGCACGCAGAAGGCAATCTCTTGTCCAGAACTAGTCTAGAAGTTAAATAAAAATGGCAACAGTAGTCACAAATTCCGCAGTTTCAATTGTTAAATTTGTCGGCCATTCCACAAGCCGGGCCACTTGAAAACTCCGAGTACCAGAATAAATTCACGCCATTGTACAAACTTTTACGTTCGAGTCAACTATGAGTGAGGTATTTTTTGGTTATATTTCACTTGCTTCCTTGACAGATATTGGTGTCACACAAATTGTTCGGCTTCTATAGCCTTTGTCAAGTAAAGTTTCATACTAATATGAATAACGTATAAAGGAAGTGTGATAATACAATTATTGCAAAGCATATTTTAAATAATATCTACATTACTGGATATTATCTTATTATATTTTGTTTTTCCTCAGTTTTCATTTTGACATATCATTTTTATGCTAATTATAAACAACATAACTATTTGTGTGATACCAACTTTGGTAACCTCGACTCAAGCTGTTTATCACAATTATACGCAAAATAAAATGTGCTACTCTCATACCATGGGACCCAGTGGTCCGATTCATACCTGGTCACTTTGTTTAGAACTCACCACCAGCATTAAGTCCAAAAGCTAAAAGGCAAAATAATTACAAATTCTGCAGTTTCAATTGTCAACTTTGCCGACCAAAATGCGACCCGAGCCATTACAAACTCGGAACCTGAATAAATTCACGTCATTGTGCAAAGTGCAAACTTTGGCGCTGGATTCAACTATGAATTAATTATTTTTATACAATAAGCCACCGGCCAGTCATGGCAATATTAGAAGTGAGCCTAAGCTTCTGCAGTATCTGCTAGAGTGCTTCATAAATAATAATAAGGCTATAAGAATTCTTGACTCCGTTTTTTATATACATTGTAGTATGTACATCACCGCTGACAGCAGTACTATTGAAATCATGCATGCTATTTACATGGTAGGTAAAGATCTTCCAGTCTAAAAATGCACGCCCCTCTTCTAAACAAACTTATTTAATGTGTGAAAGCGTATATTTATTACAACTCTACAACTAGTATGTGTATTTTCTTTAAATTCAGTCTGGTCCGTGCACTCATTGGTCAACTAATAGGGCGATCTGTCGCTATCACTATGAATGCACGAATTGTATGAGTTGTCAACTTACTTATGCACTGTTTGATCAGCAAAACATTTGCATTTGCAAACATGGCATTTTGTGTAATTTGTACTTTTTACCAAAATAGAATTGTCTTAACATTGCATGCTTAACTAAAGGCGTTTTTAGACTAGAACATCTACACTACACTAACTTACAATACACTTTAATGACTTGGTTCATTTCTATAGACGAAGTCTAATAAACATAAAAAAAACAACAGCCTACAAAATTATCGTACAAAAACGAGTATTAGTTGTATTTGTACGAGTATTTATAGAGAACGCAACTATTAAAAAACAGAACAAAAGACCTCACAAACGGCTCTGTTCTAAAGGTCTTATAAGGTCTGTAGTATTTGCGGTCGCGGACTGAACATTTTTATCATTAAGTGGAGCGCAGCCATAATGAGTTCTGATTCAATGTTGCGTGAGGACAAAAGATACAATACAAATAGAACGCATTCTCGGTATAAAAGAACGTTTCTAGGTCAAATGATTCAATCACAACAATACCTACGCGCCTTGTGGTTGGATAAACAGTAATGCGGATTTCGCGTTTTGTATTAGCTCGGCGTATAACTTGTACAATTGGCAGTTTTATATTCGTGTGACTAATACACCTGCCAGTTTCTATGCGTATAACTAGTATATTACAATTGCCAATTTTTTATACATGTAAATAATACAACGGTCGGTGTTATATATTATCGTATTCATATGGATAAGATTACGATCGGAATGAGTTAAAGATGAAAAATGCGACGAATTCAAAAAAATAACAATTATCAGGAATTAAAAAGAACACTTAAAATTAAAATAAAGTGTGGAAATATAAAAAAAATCTAGATGTTCAGTAAAGTATATTTGAGTACGTTACGTTAAAATAAATGAAACATTGTTGATTCTTATGAATATTTACTTTAAGTTACAAAACTTACTAAAAGTTCCAGTCTAAATAAGCACGCTTCTCCAAAGTATTTACGGACACATGCAACTTTTTATAAACCAATAATATTTTGATGAAAAGTACAAATGAGACAACCTGACAGTTTTATTGACCACCCAGTGCATAGGTAAGTTCACAAGTCATATGATTCGTGTATTTGCCATATACATTTATGAACATGACAGATCAATATATAATATCAAATGACCAGTGAGTGCACAGACGAGTCTGTCTTAAAGACAAATAGCCTATACATATTACGTAAACCGTTGTAATTATATACACTCTCACACATTTAGTTTAGTGAAGGGTGGTGCATTTTTATACTGGAAGATCTCTAGAGTCGTCCATTTGCCTGCAAAATCTGTATAAAATCCTATAAATTATAAACAACATTTTACACGTAACTTCCGAAACAAGCCGGCCTCGTATTTGAACAGATTTTGTATTAATATTTTGGATATCAAATATACATTCCCTTATTTGTTTCTCTCTATTGAAGTTCGTAATAAAATTAGACTTAAGATGAATAAATTAGCAGGACCTCGTCGGCGGAAAATCCTATAAAATCGAATAAAGTCTTTGAAGTACAGACGAAATCTCTTTAATTAATCCGAGAGAAATTCCTCGCCAAAGGGGAAGTTATCAGGAGTTATTAAATAACGACGGTCACTGCTTTATTAAATAACTCCGGTGTTTTGCGAAAAACAGATTATGTTAATAACTGAGATAAACTTATTTATAACGTGGCACCACCGCCACACCTATTTCTGCCTTATAACAGCAGTATTCTTGCTGCTGTGTTCTGGTTTGAAGGGTGTGG
>DWNJ01001968.1:0-11164 GCA_018250275.1 Udranomia eurus
TTCTGCACTTACTACTTATTTACGCATGCCACGCACCGTGGCGGTAATAGCAAGCTAATCTTACGAAACTTACGATATTTAAACAACTCCACATCGAACCACAATATTAGGAATAATATATATGCCTATTTTCACTGAAAAAGGACACTCCTTTAGGAGCTTCCTCGGGTAGCTAATTTTTTACTGACTATACAAACAATGAAATGCAGATATAAATGGAGAATAGAAGACGCCCCAGTACAATACGAGCATATTTAGGCCAATGCCTACTTATTTAGGCCTCTGCTAACGATAATGAAAAGGAGTATTACACAATAACATAATGATTCAAGGAAGTGACGTTGCGTATTTGGCTCGATCATGTATGATCTACACACGCCGCAGATCTATACGCGTTTGTTGTTCCGAACATACCACATGCACTGTATGGTAGACAAGGTGTATTTTATAAATAACAGATTAATCTAAACAATGGTTAGCCAAAAAACTAGCTGAACTGGACGTTGCGAAGGACAATCGGTAAATTAGTAAATGGACACCAAGCGTGAGGACAGTGATAAATAAATAAGTCCTATAATAAAAATGATGGGTTGGTTTATTGCAAGGATTATTGTTCTTGACGTATTATATGCATATATTACATTGTAAATCATTTTAAAGTTTCCGTTAGCACTTTATAGCGTACGTGATGTGAGAATCAAGTATATTAGCTAAGACTATTGTTTCATACAAACAAAACATCATACGTGCATGGTAAAGGCAATGTAGTACATAATCATTATTGACAATTGAAACAATTAACGACCATAGAAATTATTTTCAGCGTTCATATTTGGTCGATAGGCAACGTTGGCGATGTGTGAGATGACTATGATATGACCTAAAGAATCAGGGGTAAGTAGAAAAGGTTTAATAAGGTAGAAAGCATCAGAGAGAAAGAATTTAAATATCTCCATCTAAGCTACACTCGCTACCTGTGTGTGCCATACGTGTCTGTGAATATAAAAATACTTGCAAACAAATGTCGAAACATGCTAAAATTTATATGATACAGAAAAACAAATCTTGCATACTATTACCGCAAAATCCAAAATCAATCCTTTTTTGTCTTTACTCTATCTATATCTTTACTCGAAACCTAGAAACCTAAGGAACGACAAATACCCCTTTCAATAAAAATGTAAGTGTTTTCACGCTACCTAAAATTAAAACCATAAACTAAATTTAAATCATAAACAATTGCCGTTAGAGTCGAAGCCGGCGGCTAAGCTGTTGTACAATAAAAAACATAATAATGCACAATTTATTATCCTCGTGTATTTCATGCAAACCGCCTTGAAAAGGTAAGAGGAGTATATACTCGTAAGAACATAAATATCTACAAAAGGATGACGTAAGAAGACGGATTTGTTTATCTAAAGAAAAATATCCCACGCGTCCAGTGTTATTAACTCTTCTATCTGTTCCACCTGCTATCATTTATCTCGTGTTTATCGTTATAAAACCTAACAAATGGTGTAATAAACGCTCCATAACAAATGTTATGTAGATAAATTAAATATGAGACGGGTACGAAAATATCTATGCAATCGAAAATAAATCTAAGTTTATTTACGTGAGACCGTTGCGTCGAACAAAACAGTTGGCGATACGTCCACGAGAGAAGCGTTTATTTGCACGCGGTGGCCTCGAAGGGTGTACCTCCGGGTGTTTACGTCGGAGCCGCGTCGGTTGCCGGTTCGCCGGTGACTCACTAACGGCCTGCCACTCGATGTCCGCCGACCACGCCATACCGATCATTCTTCGTTAAATTAATTATAAGCAGTGCCCGTTCCGTTCGTCGTTGATGGTGCGTACATGAATACGGATGTTATCGGAGAAGTTGTGCAAGGAACTCATTAGGAGTCAGCTGGCAAGGTCACAAAGGCGGGTTATCGACCTGCCAACGGATGGGGTGGGAGAGGGTGTCCGCTCCGTAGATTCCGTAGGCCTCCTCGAGGCAGCCCCCATCGGCATTCCTAGAAGAAGTTTATTGCGCATTATATCTGCACAATGCCCAACTACAATTTCCGCAATCGCATGTCACGGCAACGACCTCCTTAACGACTCTTATAGTATAATGCTGTCTACGTTCTACGAGATTTATGAGAACTGCGAATAAAGCAATTGCAATGTGTACAATTCAAGATACAGACATACAAACAACAATTACGTACGACTTTATTTTATTGCTTGTTTAAAATAATATTATGTCTGCGTGTGTTTAGCTCTCGTTGCCAATTTTTAATGTTACTTAAGGACGAAGGTTTCCAAAATTGAAATAATCTTCTGAATACAATCTCAATACACTAAGTCGCTGGCAATAGTTAGAAAAAATATCAATAAGATAAGTAATCAAATAAATTAAATGATTTTGGGAATTAACACCGATATCCAAACTTACAATCGTGCCTATATTATTATGTAAATAGATATCGAAGAAGACTGTACTTCACTACATGAATATGACTATTAAGAAATACTTTAAGACGTTATTTTCCCTTATACCTTATACATAACATACGAAGCTAGAGCACGGACTGATAGAGGAACAGCGAGACCGGTGGCTTACTCGCGGGCATCAAAGGCCACAGCTAGGTCGTTCGCCGGGTCCGGCGGCGGAATGCGCTCGGAATGCAAGCCGGCGCAAATTGCAGCCTCTCACCGAGTCTCGGCTCGCCTCACTAGCTCACTAGCGACTGGGCGACACCGTGTAATGGCACGATGCTGTCGGGCAACCGTCGTCGTACCAACCGGTTCCTCGACCGTTCCTCAACCGACCCCTATGTACATGCATGCCGTAGCCGGATGCTGTCAACGTGCTACCAGATGTCTACTCGTATGTAGAAACGAAATGTCGCACGATACAATAGTAACGGTAAGGAAATGTAAACAATGTAGAATATAACAATTTTCCGTTTAATTGCACCGATGTCCGATTTTTTTACACATACATACTATGGCTTAGGATATAAAATTTACCTAAATATTCAGCCATTTTCTTAGCACTAAATGTTCTTTCAGTCAGTGGATTTAAAAGACAAGCTAAAATGTAAAATGCAGCCGCATCAAAAAGTTTAAAGTTGATCTTTTGAAACATGATACAGATAGCACAGCAAGGAAGGATCTGTGGATCGCTACTCGTTACTCGTCTGCGGTTGAACACTGTAGGCTGTCCAGCGGGCATTCAAATTACGGAACATCGTTGGCTCGTTACGCATTTATTTATTCATTGAGCTTGGCATTCTTTGAGGAACTCAAAATATGTAGGGTGAAGATGCGACAATCTTATAAAGCCCTCACTTTCCTATTCCACATAAATAATAGCCATAAACATTTATTTCGTTTAAAAATTACTTTCTAAAGCCAATAATTGCGCCTGGACCTTCACCTGGACAATCATCCTTCTGGCCAGATATTTTTATACGCTCAAATACGCGCGTAAATCTTATACTTAATTTCCTTGCAAATAAATAATATTTGCTATCATTTTTATCTTTGTACCCAATATACGTTAAAATTTAGAAGATGAATGTATTATAGTTCAACTACCTTTAAGACTAGACCGTCGCTATTTCTATTTGATACTTACCACTCAGAATACGTACTGCTGTGTTCTGATGGGTGATGAAGGGTGTGGCAACGAAAACCATTATTTTGACTGCATGATGTGTTGCTACCTCAATGTTATAAAGTAAAATAGGTCTACTAAATGGTTACGCACGAAGGGAAATTTCCTGAAAAGGCTACGATGACGACGTTTGACTGTCTGCTTATAAATATTTGCGTATCTCTGAAGTGATGACGTATGGCCCACGCAACTATGTTCGATACCACTTTCAATATAACTCACAAAATTACACAAGGTTTTATCATTGTCTACATTGAACATGATTTCAACAGTCTGTACTAGAGTTGTATTTTTGGATTAAAGGTAAGATTTTCATTTACAATATAAATTTAAGGACAATATATTGGAAAGAAGAAAAGGCTAGGGCATGGACTATATAAAGAATATCGCTCCAGCAAATAGTCTTACGTAAAATTCTTCGACGTTTCGTTCTGTGTTCGGTATTTTACGGTGAATTTTTTTTTTACTTTTGATGTAGTTGTCTATATCGACCTTTATTTCTAACTACTTTATTTTCGTTTTTAGCTCAATTTATCAAAATTGATGTGAGTATTTGACCTCTGATAAATTGGGAATTTCCGAGAACTCACTGATAGGCACGAGTTAGACTAAATACTAAATGCATTATACGTATATCGACGATGAACGATGACGAATACCACGTAACTTCGTTTTAACAGATTTTTCACTTTTAGTACCAATATGCGTAGAATGCTATTTCGCACGTACTGGTAAAATCTCCTTAGACAATTTGTGCCTTAAAACGGGAATAGAAATAACTGGTAAAGCTTCTACTTTAGATATAACTCTAACTTTAGGATAGGAGAAATTGGTACTTCATCGTCGATGTATTGATCGCGGCAGATTGGCAAAGGAACATAAATCCCAGTCCTAATTGATGTTCAGACGTCACTACCGCATTGACATCTTCGAATAGCACCACCCAAAACCAGATTATTCTCGACTTAAGTGAATCACAGCCATTTGACCAAGTTGGACTATAAATACGTTTTCTGTATTCAATTCAATGTACCTATCGACAATCTCTCACCGATCCATTATTCAAAGTTTTCCCCCGCGAAATTCGGCGCATAATATCGTTGCATAGAAAACATTGAGCGGGCTACGTTACCGGGCTGAATCTATAGGCGTTCTCGCTTCGATAGGAACCTTGTTTGTGGATGAAAGTCACGGATAGACGTGGCAGGCGGTGCCGCGAACGGGGGGGCGCGTGCATGACGCCCGTCGGCGTTTCTCGCCCGCTCGGGGCCTCTTTCTGCAAAACAACACTTGTTGCGGAAATAGCGACGAAAAGCGTTTGCTCGTCGTGTCGTCACGCGAATGCCGGCGCGTTCACCTCGCTCGCCCATGTGCTCTCGTCGTTCCCACACGAGTACGATTTGCGTGTCCATCTACGTATATGCAACTGACTACCGCCACCTTCCCAGATCTTACTCTTTAGCCCAGACCTCATCTACTTTCCTTTCTCGTAGAGAAGCTCCAACAAACGTGGCTGCGTAAACGATACAAAGGGTATTCGGGCCCAAAAACCAAAACACATACAACATACATGTATAATGTTTCTTTGCATCCGTTTGCAAACAAGAAATACATACAGACTGTGGACAAGTTTAAATCCAACCTACAAAGCCGGTCACTATTGGTAATTATATCGAAGTCTCAAAATAAACTGTCACTGTGTTTAATAATCTGGGCTAGCAGAAATCAAAACAAAACGACTTTTGGCCTCATCAAACAAGATAGTTACGTAGCGTATGCGAATTGCGATAAAATTAGCCGATACATTGACATTGAACGCAAAAACAAAGCGGAGTGCTGGTCGCGCATGCGCTCCCGGTTTATACCGTGATGTAGGCCGATATCAGCAATATTATTATGTAAACGCTGGAGGCTGGGGTATATGGCATGCGAGGCCTGTGTCACGGGCCCGGGGAAAATAATTACACCGTAGGTAACACTGATTGTAATTAAATCAGTGTTACCTGGATACTAGGTGCCAATAACTGATTGGAACAGGAGGGTGAAAACCGCCGGTCATGGAACTGTCTTTGAATCATCACGGGCATCTATTGTAAGGTTTTTTGTTAGCCACCTCCGTCCTCTTCCAGAACCCAATGTAGGTAATATATAAATGTAATACGATACGAATACTCGGACGAGAATTCTGCCATCAGGTTGAATATGTACGATTTGAAGTAGAAAGCAAAATAAAGAAGTCCTACTTCTAGTCACTAAGATGTATTAATAACACCATTGGATGAAATTCCGCAAACAATCGAACCAAGAATTGAATTAAATCATCGCTTTTTATTTCCTTCTAAAGTGGGATAATGAATTTAAATTACATTGACATCGTCAAACTCCACGCAAAGGAAATCGCAGGCTGGTAAATGTATTTAAAAAATCACACAGAGGTAACTTTATAAATGTTAACTACCTTTTTATTTACATTCGAAAAACCCTACCGTCCGCCGCCCACGCCTTCCACCCAGCTATATTTCACAATCGCGTCTCGGGGCATAAATAAATACGGTGACAAGAACTAGCTATCGGGCGAAATACGACTGTCTCACGCTCCTAACACCCAGCATTTTGTCATCATATTGAAATGTCTGAATCAAAATGAAAGAAGTGCATTCGGTAATTAAAACGAGCCAAAGAGTCTTGATTAACATACGCCTCTATCTATTTTTATGTTAGTTTGTTTTTTAACCTTTATGACCGACGTGATAAGTTTAATATGAATGCCTACGTATATCACTACTACTGCATTTCGTTAATTTTAAATTAGGAAATAATATCAGCCACTACTTTTCCAATCTATTTTTTACCAACTCATTAATTTCGATGAATTTGGGTCTATGTAGTTAAATTTCTATCATAATTATTACCAACATAGACTATATTTATAGATGTTTTTGAAGGGAAGGGTTAGACATAACTACTAAAGCCGATGAACAACCCCGTAACCCATTTCTCATTATTGTTTAGAAAATAGGGCGAGATAAAATTAGCTTTGAGCCGCTTGGCCGTCTATTTCTTCCGCCGCTCGTAATTATAAAAGTAAACAGTAGGTACCGCGAACACAAATAGAACTCACATGATATAGATCCAATCAATCTTGCATTATTTTAATACAACACATACTTTCATTGCTGATTCGTTGTTTTTTCCGATAGTGATGTCACTCCAGCCGTTTTTATTCGCTTCAAATGATGTGAATGACATATTGTCGTATGGCATGAATCGATATGAATGTTCTGTAACGTAAATGTATGTGTGAACGAGCCGTTACATAATTATCTGCCACAATTCAATCCAATGATCCAATTTCACGACCTGTATGGCGCAATGGCCACCATGCCGGACTGCCGTTCGAAGGGTCCTGGGTTCGATTCCCAGCGGGGCAGAAATTTGGATGATGACTCTAAATTTCTGTTTTCGGTCTGGGTGTTTGTGTTGTCCATGGCACCCACGACACAGGAAACCCTAGTGTGGGGCTATGAGTGTGAAAGCGATATTTATTTATTTATTTATTTATGATGGTTCATAAAATTGTTTTAGTATTTCACTCGACTACGCTAAAAATAAATCTCGTACGTAGTTTTGTATGTGATACGTATTTGCCTGCGAGCAGAATGTTATCACATTCTGTGTGCGTCGGTTAACAAAGTCACGAGAAGCAATAAAACTGATTATTCAATATGAGTTTGACATAATACAGGCATTTAATAACGACATTATCCTAATTTATACTATATTTACTGTGGGATTTGTGTAAATAACCATTGGGTCCAACCAACGTATTCTCTTTTTTTGAGAAACTTGTTCAATAATTTGTGAATTAACGATGCAGCTACGTATTATAATAATAGTACACATTTTATTAGATAACAATAACAATTAGCATTCACGTACATGTTTGTAAAATTCCAACGTTTTCATTGTTGCGGGTGTGACAAGAGCGGATGACCGTAATTGAACAAATGTGGTCGACAAAATGTTTCGGCTAATTAATTACCGATGACTAACATAAATTAGCGAATAACAAAATGTCAGAGTTGTAATCACACGACACGACTGGTCCGCTATCGGCGTTTATCAGAACAAAAACAACATTATTTTGATTCCAAATATGTTATGCGACAGAGTAGACGGGAACCTTGAAACTGCATTTAAGGCGACATTGGAATAATAACGAGAGTCAAACGAATAATAAATAACTAACGAGAGATTTGTTGATTTGCTGGTTCAGAATTTCGTACTGCAATCATATGGCCAAGTGGACAAAACTTATATTCGTATTATCGTAATTCGTCGTATTATATTAATGACACTGTCGAATAAATTGTTACATGAAACATAACGTGATTATAGGGAGCACCCATTTGTGGTAAGATCTTATGCCCGGTGTCCGGAAGGTCCTTTATTTTCTGCCTCAGGTAGATAATTCACTATTCGAGTCAAAAGTTTTCGCTTACAAATAGTTAAAATATATTGTACCGACATACAAAAAATCAGACAAGGCTATAGCAAAATCGTAGAACCAGACTGGACTTGAAATACCTTTGGCGGGCTATTGGAATTAATTAAAAAACATAATTCCCCCTCATTTACAATATCCATAGGCGGAACGGAATGGTTATTGTTATGAATTAGTATGAAAACAAGAGCTGAATGCACTAGGCGAGGTAGGTGCCCTATTCCGCGCCACTGGTTCCCGCCGCCTTATTACTCCGCTGCGCCGCCGCGTTGGCGCCACTCCGCGTTTCACTTAGGACTGCGCTATTATAGCAAAAAAGCGCCCAAACACCTCTCCGCTAAATGTGCACCGCAAGAAACGATGTTATGCTTTTTTTTCTGCAGTTTTGTAAGTTTTCCTGTAGCTCTTGGCGAACCACGAGTCCACGAAGCGACAACCGCTTTGCATTTTTTGTTATTTGCAAATAGCTAGCTTGTCACGGTAAGGAAGTTGAATTAGGTATTCGGCTACAAAATGCTAACCGTTAAATAACCAGTTCTAAAGCAATAAACATTTTTACGAGCAAATATAAGAAGCAATGATCAATTCAACCGGAGATTACATTATTCATGGACGGATGGATGGCGCCACTCAAATTGCATTTTTGAGGATCATACAAATTTTTTACAACAACATCAGTATTGAATGGAGATTTATGGCATTAAATTAAAGCATTAAATACTATATATTGTCATAATTTATCTTTAATGCCCCACTGTTGCAACTAGGGTAACTTAATTTGTGTTGTTAATGTTAAGACAAGTTTAGCGATCCCTCCAAATAAACAGTGTAGGCCTTGAGGATAATTATTCCAACACGCTGTTCCAATTCTGCCGGGGAGGGAAAGTTCAGTGTGCATTCAACGATGAGGCTTGGATAAAACCGATATGTATAAAATAGGTCGGCGGTGGGTCACGTGTCGCGTAATACACTACACAGCTCATATCGCATTATATACATGTATCTGAGGTGAGAGTGCGTGTGGTAGGTCACGCTTGCTGGAATCCCGCATGCCCTGTCCCCGCAAATTTCGCGTTAGTCATTAAAATAAACGCACGCTCCCGACAAGCAAAGTGGGCGGTATTCGTATTCACCTGTGGTAGTTAACGAAACAAGTTTCATTTATTTTCAGATCATACGCATATCCACTTTAATATTAATGGGTGCAGTTAAGTCGGGTTGAGATGTCACAAATAAGTGAATAACGGTTATAAAGGAATGTGTCTCGTGTCGTTTTTTAATCAACAGTTCTAACACCCTTTTAGTAGGTCGACCTGTAACTATCTATGTAATAAAATATAAGCATCTGAATTACATGCACTTCTAATTATTGTATCATCATGAAACTTGCCAATTACATGTATATTAGATGACATTACAGTATAATTATACCATCGAGCTGATCTGACGATGGAATTGGAAGGTGGTTGATGGAACGAGATCATCGAGATTGGGCTCATTACAGTCGGCTTAACATACTCAGTCCTTTTCTCCTGATGACAAGGACATAATGATTATTATGATACCATTGAGCTGGTCTGATCTTTTAAACTCGGCTACGGTTTAGTATATTGTATTGTATAATATATATATGACACAAGGGTTATTAAAGAAAATTGAACGGCGTGACCAACGCCCGGTCGGTTGAGAGGGCAGCTGGAGAGGACTGATATGTATCAGTTTTGACCGTAAATATATTGATGATCGGATGTGCAAGTTTGATCATGATGTTGTGCAAGTCAAAATACATAATCGACATTTGTTAAAACCAAATCTAAATAACTAAATATTCCAGTGAACGTTACCAAACACTACCATAATGGTAGTAAAATATACATACATACGAATAGCTGATAATCTGGTAACTTGAAGGGTTCCATTCGCTGCAGAACTTGCTTACAAACTGTCTCGTTTAATACAATATTATGTTATTATAAATACAAATATGTGCACAAATCATTGCTGTAAGTAGGTATAAATATTTGAATGGAGTCGATGGAGAGATACTGTCGTAGTAAACACTGAACTGAACTGTCAGTGCATACGCACCGAGTTAAGGGCATTTGGGGCATCGGGTTTAAATGTGTAATAAGAGGAATATTATCTCGCGATAAGGAATTGGCCACCGTTGTGTCAGCTGTGTGCATCGATCATACGAAACCCCTAGTAGTGGATTTGTAACGGTTAAAGGCAGGCTTAATATATATTTTTAAACGATTTGGTATAAATTGTAGTTTTCTGTAATTAATCGATGATTTTTATCGTCGCAAAAAAAAGGTGGGATAAAATCGACTCGAGTTCGATTAGTTGGTTGTGTGACGCTGTTGTAAGTATATAATTTTCTATTTTATATTCAATTATTTTATAATTAAATAATATAAAAATGTTATACAATCTATGTATTCCTCACCTCATTTCATTATTAAATGGATATCTATTTTTTTTTCAAATTAACTATTGATATAATATTATCGTAATCCATACATATAATAAATTTGTAACTACTTGCTGTCTGTACATGGAAGATATGTAAGAGAAAGTAATTTTAGGGGTATTTATCTAAAGAATAGAACCTAAAATAATGATTTTTAGAATTTTTATCTGTGCGTTTGTGCATGCTAAACACTCAAAAACGTGTAATGTTTCTGTAAGCTTCACTTAACATTTAGTGTTTGTTTCGGTGTTTGAAACGGTTCATAAATAAAAATGTTGTGGGACGAGGACGGGGTGGCGGTACGAAGTGCGCCGGGTCAGCTAGTATGTATTAATACGTGAAGCGAAAACGTTGTCCCACTTTAGGACAATTACACGGATGGAGGAATATATTATATGGCACAGTCAAGGTTTATACGGAAGCGCAGAAAGGTAATATTTTATATAATAAAACATTAGAAATACATTAAATTAGTAAAATAAACCATTACACACATTACCTTTCCTTTGACGCACAA
>DWNJ01001969.1:0-11164 GCA_018250275.1 Udranomia eurus
GTGCGGTCCACTTGGTGGACACCTTTAATAAAACCCAGATAGAATATTAATACTGTTTTGATTCGACAACATATCTTTGCTATATCTTAGGATTATGCAACTACTGTACTATGTTCTTCCTTAATACTATACTACTACTAATTCGTTTTACTACTATACACCTGAAGGGAGGCTTTAAATCATAACATCAATACCTGATTACGGTGCATCTGCACCGTACTCCAACCTCGGTTAACTTATTATTTACATAGTTTGTTGTAAAATCTATGCAAGCCGACTGTGCATGCGCTTTATGCTTACCTTAGTATGGGAAGAGATTACACTCATGTCCATTTTGCATCAAGAATTTCTAGCTCTAGCCAAAAGTTTTAAGCCTAAAAAGCCTAAAGCCTTGTATGTCACATATTTGCCCTTATATCACGTCAAATATGAAAGCAAACATGGCCGACCGCCAACCATATGCTAAGTTATGGAAAACTGGGACTCGGTAGTACATTGATGACGTAATCAAATGCAAAATCGACAAGTTCTAAAATCCTTCAGGAATACGCTTTGCCACCGCTGGGATTCGACGCCTCCATGCATAATTTATGATATTAAAGAAATCCATGAAATTCTCAAGTCTCTTCAAACGTTATTTCAAATGAGACTTCGAGCTCTATGAGTTTATGTAGCTTGCTTCCACCCTCGAATTTACTCGACCCAACTAGGTGATTCTCTTGTACGAGTTTAATACACGATGTATATAATTCAAAATCAGGACATTATACAAATCATCTCGTATATAAAGTCCCTAAAACTGCATTTCATCTGATTCATCCTATTTTATCCCCTAAAATAATTTAAATTCTGTTTGGTCGACCACCAAGTGCATGCTCGATTGCGTAAAAGATACTGTAGAAATATTCTACCAAGACTAGTTCATACGATCAAAAATAATTAGGTTTATGCTTTATCGTACTCCTAATAAATAACCTTACAGAGTACAGACACAAGACGATAATTAATTATAAAAGATTTAAAATATATCTAGGAAGTTCTCCAAGCTTCACCGTTTCAAGAATTCGATCCAAATTCCGCTGTTTCCGTGATATATGCTCTCGCTCTAAGCGAATTGAAATGACCGCAGTGACTTACGACTTTCTTGTGTCATGAATTTTGTCGACATGGCTTTCATTTGCGGGTTGAAATAAGATCACTTTAAGTTCTTACGTAATTTTCTTATATTCTACTGAAAATTCTTGAAATCAATACAGGTTTTGTAAAATATTGAGATGTTACATATATCTCAATAAAGTAGAATAAATAATTCGTTGTATATAGGTAAGACGTGGTTATGATTTTTGTTTTTGTTAACATATCGATGTTTTATACACAATTGAATTAATTTCCTCACAGCAGAGTGTTGTTGAAACTTGGTTAATACACACACAAGCACATGCAAACAATCAAATATTCTAATTTTAAATAAAATAGATTAATAACATTTGAAATGAAGAAGTAACATGCGTGGCAAACCTAAAACGGAATAGACAACCAAAATCGTGCAAGCCAGCCATCGCAGTGATTCTCAGCGACTCCATGCATAATTTATGTGTTAAACTACGCTTTAATATTAAGATTATTCTAGAAAATTCTCAGCAGAAATAATATGAATTCCCCACGGAACTCGGTGGGGTCGCAATAATTATGCCGTAGTCTGTGATATATGCAAAATTAAAATGACCGTAATAACTTATGACTTACATTGTCATCAAAAATATGTGTTAAATTGGCTTCTTTTGTCATTTTCCCTGGCTTTATGTTTAACAAAGGTTTAACAGAGTTTATTCCAGTCTTGGATTAATGGGTGTAGTAAACGTCATTTATAATACTAAACCTAATTGCCGGCTGTGACATCGACATTTTAATGCGCACAAATAGTAATTTTAGTCTTGGGGCTTATTCGCTTATACCGAGATTATATATAGATGTACCTATAATCTTGGTATAAGCGAATATAAGATATCCATGCACAATGCGGTTTCATACGAAGATGTGACGCTTGAGCCAGCCATAAGCGAATTGGAATGGCCACGGTGACTTATGACGTCATTAGACGTTCTGACGTCGCGGCTGTCATTTGTGTCAATATGTATAAATCTACATTGCCCGTTATAACAAATGAAGAGAAAATCTTAGACGTTGTACAATAGGAGAAGAAAGTAGTCATAAAAGTGTAGATGATATTTGACAACTGATAATTCTATGATATACGACCGACAGCTAGGCGATCTCTAGTAAAAATAATTCCACTTTAAAAACATCTTAGAATGATTTTTGAATATAATAATGTAGGGTCTTCCACATGTGCTTTGTTTTTCAAATAAATTATGCTTAAAACTTTGATCAATCCACTGTAATTTTGTTATTTCCTAAATTAAATCTATTTCACGTGTTCAATAATTGCGTATATTTAAACTAATTATATTAATAACCCAGCTCAAGCACCTAATATCTAAATTAATCAGCGTTGTGGTCAATACACGTGATACAATTGACATCTTTACAATACAATACAATTTATTCGGTCCGCATTACTTCTTAAATGCCATATTACTATGTCTTTGCCACAGAAGTCCTATCAAAATCGATTCAGTTATCCGAGAATTAAGCCACTCAGAAACAAACGATTAAATTGTGAAACAATTCTCTTTGTTGCGTCTCGATTTGCAACACAGTAGATAACTAAGCCGCCAGACTTAGATAGTAAAGATGGATCGTCTGGTATCGTACAGTTCAGGAAACCGATGGGTGTAATGGAATCATGTTCATTTGTATGTATTGCTCGCCGGATTGCGACCTTCCTTTGTCTGTAAATAGTCGGTGTTAACACATGGATACGCTAATTTCGTACGCACGTTTGCACAGTTTCCGTACGTTTTGTGCCAGCGTAAAGAAGCTTGCGCGCGATTATGTTTTTTGAAGAACCCACCGAGAATCCACCCGTGGGAGACGAGAAAGTTTGTCTCTAATGGGACTTAAGAGGTCTTGGATAGTATCTCGTTTCTTGATTACGTTGATTGGTGGTACGTATACCATTTTATTTTTTATGTATGATCTTCTTTGAAAAACGATTGGCGATTGTTAAAAGATCAGATTTACATGATCCCAGGTGTACCTACCTACTCGTTATTGTGGGCTTTTCCTAGAAAGTCATGACATCAGGTCTATAAATATACAATTTTCGTTTTATTTATCCTCTCCTTCAAATACTTTTCCCCTGGGATAGTACTAGGGTTTTGATACACGTATACACATACTTAGCAACCGTTAACACGCTATACTTATTTTTTTAATTTTTCTAATGATTCGTTAGTACATAAACTACATGAAAATAAAATCGAAAGGTTACCTTTACTTTTTTCTTACTTACTTTACTTCATGTAGTTACCGAAATTATCTGAGAAAGGTTATGTGATACACCTGGTTTATACTTAGTAACCTTTAAAACGCTTTCTATTATTACGTTTTACAACCTTTTGCTGAATACTTAGTTCATAAATTACATTAAATTGATATGGAAGGAGATATTTCAGAAATTTAACGGCGAAACGGATGTAATCGATACCCGGTTCCGCATAGTGACTGATAACGATTACAAAAGTCAGTTATTTAGTATCGTCGTTGAAAATCGGGGGAGCTTTAACCGTATGGATATGGAGTATTGTAATCGATAAGCGCGAGCGTGTTATTGATATAATAAGATTTATTTTGATGATTCTGTTTTATACCAGTTGACAAGCACTTGTCTTCAAGTATTTCTGTTCCCTGCAGCGTACGCGATATAAGGATTTTGTATGTTCTTGAAGTTTTTATACGGATTCATATTTTTTCGAAAATGGTCTATGTTCATCAGGGGTAATATAGGATTTTAATGGTAAATGGTCTTTTTTTATAATATGCCACAGTATAGATGCCTAAAGTAAATCTTTAAAGCTTTAAGCTCTGAAAAGTTCAGTACCTTGTGTATGTGGCTTGAGAAAGTACTTTGTCTAACAGTATAATGTCTATCTTAAGAGGAATGCTTAGTTAGTTACGGGACGTGTAATAAAATCATGAGCTAAAAAGCACATCTAAAAGAAATTGATGAATTCTAATAGAGGTTGAAAAATTTCTTCTGGCGCCGGTGTCAGGTCCTTTCACGAAAACGATTACGCGTTAAGCTGCATAAGGACGTACATATAAAGCTAGTTACGAAACCTTCAGCGATTAACGCTCAATATGTTTCAATGTTGTTTATGTTATGCGGTGATATAATCCAAAAGTGGTCGGATAAAGTGATATAATGTATGCGTACAGCGGTCCGGACTACTTTCTCTCGAATTCGGTCGCGAAAGTTGTCTCACTGCACACTTTCTATAGTTCAGTGCATTCACGGTGCCCTCGCCTGGCTATGGATATTGTGCTTATTAGTTTCTAAACAGATAATCTTGTGACCGGTTCGCGTTGGGTGTATGGTACTAGTTACGTACGTATGTACGTTTGTTGCGTCTCGTTGCAGTTCGGTTTTTGTGTGTTGTGTTTAGTCACAATTGTGTTTATGCGGGACACCGTTGCATGTAGTATTCACCATGCTTCAGGTTCAGGTTGCAAATGATCCTATTTGGCTCTTGACCTATTTGTCTGTATTCAAAATCTCTAGGCTTAGGAGAAGGAAAGAGGTCACGTACAATAAATACCTACTCTTAGCTACGCTTTCGGTCGATTTACATTACTCTTACTAGTAGACAATTATTCTATGATCTCATCGAGGCGACTGTCTTAATTGGCGGATTTCATCCAAGTCGATCCAAACAAAGACACAAAGTTCCAGAACTTATATTCAAAGCGAAGAATGGTCTCGAAAAGAATGACTCGTAGAATGATCAAAGAATAAATTGTATTAGTAGATAGCGTAATTTGAAACAAAGCAATTATTTTTGACCTACAATGCTAATCGACTATAATAAGGTTGGCTTTTATCGTATGATTGATAAAGCGCACGAGAAAGCATATCATTATTCTTCAATTAAGTAAAACTGTATTAGTCCGTGTATTTACTTGTATATAAATAGATTTGGAAAGCACTGTAAAATCTCTAAGTGCATGCTGGGCAAGTCTAAACATGTTGAACCACTTTCACCGTGGCTTAAAGTTAACTTGAAAAACTTACAAGTTTATAAATTTCATCCGTTTAGGCATGTTTCAGTATTGGACCTCAATCATACTGTACAATTAATTTATTTACGTCCAATTATTATTAAAAGTTTGCTGGGAGTTTTTTCCGCCGGCTTTTTTCTCCCGGTCTACCACGGCCAGAAGATGCCGATGACCACTGGCTAATGGAAATGTATTTATGATGATCATTGAGTGTATTTGGTCATTATAAGGTATATCATTTAAGGTATACCTTATAATGAATAAAAACATTTGATTCTTGATTCAGTCTACCATGTACCGTAATATCATCTATTGCATAATACCTATTAAAATGTTGTAATTGTTGAATCGTGGAATCTTTATCATCTACATTGTTGTTTTAGTTGTACCATCTGGTGAGATCTCGTGCTCAGCTTCTATGGGCAAGGTAGACTGGTACGGGCAAAGCTATGCCCAAGGCCAGGACTAGTTGACTACAAAAGATGAGACATTCAACCGATTTACAGGTCCTACGACCTCGTGTTTTTCCCACTAGAAAGGACGGCACAGAAGATGATTCGAATTAAATTTATCAATAATACTAAAACTGTACTCGATTAATTTTGAATTTCCACTACGTAGCAAAGAGTAAGATCGTTTACAATAATACAAGCGTATGAATTAAGCAGGGTTAAAGTGCGTGATTTTGAATTACACAACTTTTAGAACAGAACAAATGGTTCAACTTAATAACAAAAAATATTTCAGGGCATTTTTTTAAATTTTGAACAGGGATTCTTTACAAAAGGCACATTTATTTTGATATTCCTACAACGACCCTCTTACACGTTCTACTACACCTCTGATATATACTTGTATTCCTCATATTTCACGTAATCATTTTATAACGTGACAAAGTAATAAGTGCCTCGAAAAAATATCATATAGCGGCTTCCGTTGAAAAGGGTTATGCTATCGGGCATATTTACGTACTTTCCCACACTATTCCTCTTTCTGAAACTAACAATTTCCCACGTATATATATATTACATTTAACACTGGTTTTCGATGAAATGTAGTTTCTTGGATCTGATATCTAACGCCAGTTAAATCTGTTAATTTACGAAATTAGAGATACGATTCATCTTCGTATTAGAAAATATAATTTTCTTGCTTAGAAAGGTTGCTTTGATTAATAACTCCAGTTAGTTCATCAATTCATTGGTAAGCCGCATTTTAACTAATTTCATTATCCATAGCTGGGGAATGCTGGTTTTCATGAGCGTTATTGGAGAAAATTGCATGCAGTTCTTCTATGCATTTATTCTATCTTCAGTGCATTTATTCATCCACGTTTTATTTTGGGCCTACCTCGCCAGTGCTATTTTTTTAAAACTTAGTCCGTTTAAAGACTATATTCAAAAAAATATTCAGGTTTCTGAGTCCAAGAGTTTTGTTGGTAAGCTATTTGCATCTATGGATTTTGTAGTTTTGGTTTCTTATTCTCCTTATGTAGCCTAAAGTAAAAAATTATCAACATCATTTTGCACTTCGGATAAGAAAACACTATAATTCTTCGTATGCGACTCTTCATATACGTGAATATCTTAGATTAACTTCAAATGGAGCGGATATCTTATCTCAAGTTCAATAACTCCTATGTTGACCGAAAATGCAACGACGCCTTTATGTGGAATATGTGGAAGGGTTATAGGGGCAAATGACCCTCCTAAGCCAGGTATCCGCCAATATTCAAAAAGCCTGCGTCGAGTAAACAAGCTATTTATCGGTATCCGAAGCTCATTTACGCTTCGGGGACAATCGTTTACCAACTCGTACCTAAAGTATACAATTTTACTCTCTATATAATACATACATTAGGTGCGTAGCATTTAATAAAGCTGTAGTTTCCTTAAAATCGGCATACCTATCATTATATCACACGTTGGTTCTGCTTGACTAATATAATGTTAGTCATGAGCACACGCCGGCTCCAGTATTGCGCGCGCGTGCTTCGGCCACGTGGTCGTAGTAAATACTACGAACGAATTGTTTGCATCACACTACGATATCGACTCAATGAACGTACTTATCTTTCGAATTGTGGTTCGTGGTCGTAAATAAAAGTAATAATTTGTTTATACCGACGGAAATACGGATAATGACACCTAAATATAGCATTCGTTATCGAAAAAATGGGATATAAACGTTAATGCGTATCGTTTAGTGGTATCAGTGTAACTCTCTGTATGTCTAGAATTTTTATCCCAATTGGGAAGGGTTGAAGTACTTTATCTTCCCACGTGGATTGATTAATTGTTATTGATATTAACTATGATCTATCGGATAGTTTCAACTCGAATTTGAATACACGAGGCTTCTCGGTTCCTCTCTATTCCAAAATAATCGGGATAGTTTACTCGGATTTTATTTGATGTCAAGCATCAGCATACAGATCATTGAACGCCCGCCTTAAAAAAATATTTTCTCTTCATTTCTCAAATACCCGTCGCGTAAAAGACGGCCATGGGGACTAATCATGAAAATGATGATCTCTACTCGTACATCTGAAAATAATCCAATAATAACAAGATGCTGTAGAATATTTCTAAGCATAATCTTCAAGAAATAACCGAAAGTACTTTTAAGATCAGATTCTGACACGTAAAGTCTATTCATTAGTAAGCGTAATTTCATGCGTCGAAGCATAATTCACTTGTCATATAAAGCTATTGTTTATAAAAAAATGAGTAAACGAAAAGTTACGTATGATAAATCATACGTCAAATTAATCAGTTCATTCCGCAAATATTTACCTGATTCCTTTTGTTTTATTTTTATAACGTAGTAATATATTCCATAATGTTTCCATATTATGACTAATATAAGATATCGTATGAATAAGGGCTAGGGAGATAGACGTAACTGCGTATTACACAATTTCGTCATAATACCGGTGTAGATAAAGATATAAAAGACACTCCTCAAGCACGGAATAGTTACCTCGATTGGTGATTTGCGTCAAATTGTTATCGGAGGAACAATGGTGATTATTAATTAGCTGCGTATTAATTAAAAATCTATTACATATAATAAAACTGTAGAAGAGTTCAATTCTGTACATTGAATAAAATTAAAAGACACCCTTAATACAAGTACTTCAAACCAAAAAATAATTTTGCAATTTTTGTCTCTCTGTCGGCTTGCACACAAAAACTACTGGACGGATTTAAATGTTTTTTTTTTGTTATAGGACTAATTAGCTATCGTCCTCGGCAACATATATGCTATAATTATTAATACAATTACTGAATATTATTCAAGTATTTAAGTTAACGTAACATTGACTCTCAGGCGGTACAAAGTTTGCCGGGTAATCTAGTATATTATAAAGTAGTTTTATTTGTACGTGTACGCCCGAGCATCTTTGTTAGGTAACTCGAGCGCGGCCGCCCTCTAGTGGCGCACAGTCGAACGTTTAACAAGTAACGCTGCATCATGCGTTTCGAGCAATTGCTTCAGATGGCGCTAGCGTTCGCGTTCCGGTCAAAGACTCCTGTCGGCGTCACAATAATTTTGTTGTCATTTTTTTAGTATTTTCTTAACTTTAAAAGGTTATAGATCTTCAGAAATGTCCACAAAAAACTATTTATCGTCGTCGTAACAAACAACTCGGGATTTTGGTCTCGGTGTGATTGACCGGACGAACTCGCAATATACTCGTGATATTTACATACCAAATGAGACGATTTTACTGTAGAACATATACATTATTTATTCCTAATGTAATGTGTTAAAGTTAAGTCAACGCTTACGGTTGGCCGCGGTCGTAAAAACTGTAGTAATTATGTGCAAGGGCGTTGAATTGACAAGAATCAGGAAAAGAATAGCTGTCGAGGTCTTCTCTGTTTGAAGAGCAGCGTCATCCAAAGTGCGGAATCTGCGATTAGCTCACCTCGCCTGTTATCTAGACGAGATTCAAACGTTTAATGTTCCATGAAAGACAGAAAATCTGGACCTCAATGTCCTGTTTCGCTTTCGCAGATATACGTTGTAAAGATTGCGACATACTATTCAAAAAATACTTATCAGGTCTACGTACAGATACAGTAAAGTGCAGTTCAAATGCAGTTTATGATATTTTTTTTATTTCATAGTATTTATGTATATCAACATTATGTATATAATAGTAAAACTAATGTGTGTTAAAAACAACTCGTTAATAATTATTTTATTATCTATATAATTGTATATGTTTTGTTTACGCATATTGTTAATGTTATTTTATTTGTAATATACACTTAATTTATTGAATAAATTCCCGATATGCATCTGCTCAATTTCGATGTTAAAAGACCGTAAGGACCAACAAACGTGCACATCGCAAATAATATTAACATTATCTAAAGCTTTTATGTACATACAATGTAATAACAAACTGCTTCTCTAACCTGGGTGATGGTTTTATTACTATTATAATATTATTGTATTTTTTTTGACTTTCTTTTGATTTGACTTTGTGTATACATAGAGACGGTTTTGTATGTTTTGCGGTTTATATATTTTCATAGTTCATTTTAACGTTGTACGTATTTATCAAAATCAGCTGGATTTAACGTGCGTGCGCTGTACTCTTAGTTTAACTTAACTGACAGGTTCCATAATAGGCCTCTTTCAATTAACGTTTTTCGTCGACCCTTCACAAAATGTAATTTACAAAACACACTTTAGATCTATTCTGTTTCAATGTCATCGAAAAGTACTGAAAAACTATAGGGTTTTTGCAATCGCGTTTGTCTTGACCTTCGATTTAGGTACGTTCACTGTTTTACAAAACCTGCAAAACAATTAGTGGGGCGTGGTAGTATAATGGTTATCTTAATCTCTAGGTGGGATTTTAGTCGTATGGTGTACTTAATGATATAATGAAGTGCGAAACGCAATAAAGATTAGCTCGCCGGTGCGGAAATACTGCGGCGTGCGGTACGCGTGGTTCTCTATAAATCTTTGTTCTATTTTGAATAGGATCAAAGTGACAGAATTATTCATACTTTTGTATTGTCTATTTCATACCAGTCTTGAAAGTCGCCTATGTACTATTATTGGGTATTTTCTCCGTGCAGTTCATTTAAAAAACGACTTGATTTTGCGAATCTCATATTCAAATTCAGTTTACAAATTGACGTAAAAGTAGATTAAAATAAACAGTAGGTAGTAAGATAAACAAAACGTGTCATTTTAGATGATACAACAATACAGTTAAATTCGAACACGCATGAACACAATTAACCGCGCTGGTATTAATATACCATTCATACTCAGTGTCGCGTTAATTGAATTAAAATGTTACAAACAAAGGATTGACCGTTAGTTCCGTTATTTAGTTTGACGTTACTGTAGCGGCGATACCGCCGGATGCTGGGGTAAACAGTGAAATTCATAACTTCCGACCGTCTGACCTTATTCGCGAATATATTGTGTATGTACAAAATATGAAAATGGCGTTCTAGGCTATACATGTATGGTTAGTGATTATAGAATGAATCGACGCCCTAGATTGTGAATCGTATGTTATTGTATCGTTTGTTGACAAATTGGCATAATGAGGTGTGGCTCTCTATCTGCTATTGTTCTGTAAAATATGTTTTATGTGAAAACGTAAAACAAAGAACGAACTGCTTGCGGTTTCTTGAGCCCCTCAGTGCGTCTATTTTTTTTACAAAAGAAGAGTTCTTGTTACTTTAACTTTCATAACTATGCATTGAATAAGTCATATCTTCTTTGGTAACTAATTACACAATCGTACTACAAGACTTATATGTCAACTGTATTCTAATAAGGTGGCCGATTAATGTCACGCGAAATCCTTTATAAGGTGTATTTATAAAACCGCCAGTGTTATATGAATGACTGATTGCTCAACGTTCGCATTCGTACAAATCCACCTCACCAGTGAGTTTCCGTTTAGAAACCACAGTTTAACTGGTTAAAGTAACAAGAACTC
>DWNJ01001970.1:0-11162 GCA_018250275.1 Udranomia eurus
AGGTAGGATCTATCTCGATCGTTAAATCTATTATCGGTTAAACTAAGTTACACCTATTTTTGAGAACAATTATAGCCCATGAAGTAGCGATGTGTGATAGATGTCAAGTGATATTATTTTTCTATTTATGTAAATTACACAAAATCTTTATAAATTGTAGCCCTAAATGTGATTCTGAAGTATAAGCTATATTACTAGCTACTGTTAAGTTTCATCTAAGCATGTTTCGTAGGTTTTGCGTGACAGAGCAAAAAACATCCGTACAAACTTGCGCATATATAATATTAACAGCATTTGACTGTTTCGGTGTAAATAAAAAATAAGCACAAAAAATAAAAAATATTGATCTATAATATGCTCTCATACGTTTGACACGTACTTCTTCGTATTTGGTTTTTGATGCTGTATTTAATATCAATTTACATAAAAAACAACCAATACTTTACATTAATAAATAGGCTGCTATACAAAATAATTCATAAAATTGTGTCAAATATGTATAAAACGCGCTCAATGTGGAACTACGCTTAGTAACTCGCGGGTTGGTGGCGCGGAGGGGTGTGGGAGTGTCGGCTCGGTCAAAGGGCCCTTTGATGTTTGCCGCCGGCTTAATGCACCGCCCGCGGGCCCCGCTTCGTTCATCATTAGCAATTTCCCTGTAATTTGTTATCTTTACCGCTATTTATTTGTACAATTTCACGGGCGGATTGACGTCTCACACCTCGCGTCGGCCCGCACTCAATGCATTCACTGGAACTCATTAATTAAACTTTGCAGTTTCGATTTTTTCCCGTTCACTAATTAGCTTCACTGCTTAATTAAGGCCCAATATCAACGCATGTGCCGCCACTGTCGGCTCGAAACAGCGTCGTGAACAAATGTTGGTAGACGCAGCAGTAGTGGGTGCCTTGTTTATTATTTGATACGCTTCAGTAAAGGTTATTTCAGGTCGGCGGGCATCGCCTCTGTGTGCGTCTGCGTGAGCTTCACGGTTACATCACTTTGTGCGAATTGCTAGTAATGTATCAAAAGGCTTTACAATTTAATTAAAGTACAATAAAATAGTATTTAATTTTCGAGATGTCCTCTGGTATATTAGCACAGTAGGCAGTTTACAAAGGTTGTATGGTATTTCGTAGACAAATCCGAGCTCGCTTTCGGTGTATGAAAAAGGGAAGCACTGTCTATTTAAGAATGCCTTTGTTTTAAACAGGTAAAGAATTAAAAGAGGTAGCCGCCTTGTATCTCTGTTTTGTTCATTGTTCCTGTTCTTTCTTAAGAAACTTTTGATAAAAGCTCTCGCGAATCTTGATAAAACGTTTATATTGCGACTTCGAAGTACTTTACGTGCACTTTGTGTGTGTCGTGTTTGTGTGTAGCGTGGTTGCAATCTGTTGAAAAGATTCGAAACGCTTGCTGCCCGCTTTGTTGTCGATGGTCCTTCGAGCCAGATGTTCGTTACATTATGGCGTTAAATGATTGATCGCTGTAGCGCAAAATCTATATGGGGCGTACAATTAAAACGAATGTTCACTTGATAATAAGCTATGTTTGTCTGATAAACAGTCATAACAGAATAAATGAACGACTATCGAATACGAGATAATGTCTCGCTTTAATAGTGACTATATGTGGAAACAAGTTGTTTAATGTTTACACGATATTAATGGACAAACGTAGTAAAATCAATAGGAGCGCGCGCGAGGCGTGAGAGCGCGCCGAGATCAAAGGAGACTCGATGGCGCCCGCCCAGGGCTGCCAGCTTGAATACGCGGGAACACCGATATTCAATATTTTATTTCAATTACCATTAAAACATGTTGAATTTGTAATGACTATTTTTTTACTTTGATTTTGGAACTCATTTAAAACTCTTGTGAAGTTCTTAATAGACGCCGATTTTAAATGAACTACCGTGATCGTTGACATACGCTAGCATTCTTCCAGGTGGGCTATTGGTACTTGACCGGGTTGGTTTGTTGCCATCTTTTTCTATTCTGATACTGATGATTGATTGCCTGATTTTGTGTGCTTTATATTGACTAAATGACATTGAACGTGGTTAAAATTTCATGGATGCATAATGCTTTCTCAAAATCTGGTCCCCGCTAGAGTAATCACCTATCTACTTCCACCAAGTCTTGCATTGTGTTCTCAATGGTCTTTGTGTGCTTGGTTGCAACGTCGTCTGCTGTAACCCTTTTCTATGTTCTACTTGACAATCGATAGTTCCACATATCTTTCCTAAATAACAGTACATAAATTAGTCTGAACAGCGGATGCCGAAGGCATATTATAGGCTAGTAGAAACAGTTTAGGGAAAATAAAATGAGATTTTCGTATGTATAGTCCCGCATACTAAATATTTGTTTACAGTTAAAGAGTTTGTTTCCGAACAAAAAGTGGTCTCTAATATTAAAATAGATCTGATTGAGGACTTGGGAGAATAAGAGGTTCATAATGTTTGAAAGGCATAATTGACTGATTAATTAATTGACGATATTTCCGGCGAAATTGTTCGGGCGAAACTGAAATCCATGAATACCAAATAATAAAGTTGTGAATAATATTTAATGTCCCATAGAATTATAGCAGTACAATTAATAGATGATTTTATATGTATTTAAAAAAAAATATCAAGCTTTAAATGGCTCTCCTGTAAAGTTGTCTAATGTCGCTTAGGAAATTTATCCTTTCAAACGTATTGAAGTAGAGTATTGACGAGGCGCTGATGTAATCCCAACGACCTTGTTTCTTTGAATATAGTGCCAACGCAATGTTGGGCTGTATATAAAAATTAATCGTTCCTCAAGTTTCAAAGGTGCAGGTGTAATTATTAAACACATAATGTCTCTCTTTATGAGAGAGAATGGGCGTAATTTTTTTAAATTTCGAGTGTTCTGTTGTTTTTTTTATTGCTATTCTTATGGTTGCGCTTCTGTCTGTTAACTATTTTCTATATTTTGAAGAGTACATTCAGTTCACCTTTCACCATTCAGTTAATATTAAAGATAATAAAGCAATTTTAGCACCGTAAGCACCGTAGCTTAATTATTATGATATAAAAACGTGACGTTACGACAATTTTCGTAAAACTCGTTCCTAAACTTGATCCTGAAAATCTTGTGGAAAAGAGACGGGGAAGCGGTACGAAGTGGGTGGGGTCAGCTAGTCTACACATGTAATAAGTATGTAAGTGGTTGCTGTCTGCACATGGAAGATATCTAAGAGAAAGCCATGTTAAATAAATAAATAGATACATAAATATATTTCCACTAATCCAAGCACGGGTCGTTTCATGTCCAGGTCGCGTGTTCAAGACGCAGCCTTGTCCTAGCTCTCTGCATCGCACTCCAGTCTGTAAACTCAGCCTTTGTGTAAAGCGAATTCCAGATTGACTTTTTACGAGCGAACCTCCTCTTTAATTAAGTGCTTCTTACAACAAAGGTCGGTCTACAATTGTGATTAAAATCTTGTTCGATTACAAGAACTATGACCTACATACATAAAAGAGTTGATCCCGTCTTGTGATCTTTTCTGTTTCTCTTCAACGTTTCGTCTTTGGTTCAGACTCGGTTTGAACCGCCATTCGCTAATGTTGTTTATCTGACAAAAATTTAGACATCGTTAGAGATAGCAAACGTTTCTCGGGAGCTAAAATCAATTTATCTACCGGTTTGTCTGCAATCGGATCTGAGACACTCGAGTTAAAACAAGAACAAGTCGAACTGTATGCGACTATGATTTCAAACAAGGATATTATCTGCAGCATACGATGTCGTTACCTGAACGCAGCAAATAAAGAATCAAAAGCCGAATGCAAAAACGACTTTATCTCGCACGGATTACGTCAGTGGAGCTTTGAGTGTCCCGTCAAAGGCTCGCGCGGGTTAGATCATAAACGATTGTTGGTTGTTTACACGCGGCGACGGGGCCCGCGATTTATGATGTTTGAGTTGGGACGACACCAAGAAACTTCGCACTTTGTACCTGCCCTGAGCGGGCGCTAAGCCGACCTAGCTCTGTTTGATGTTCTGTAACAGTGAGTAGGTATCACTGCACCGATCTAGCTATGTAGATATGGTTGTTGAAGGTGGACGCAGTTATTTGTATATGTACACTGACACTAGCCTGAAACTATATGATTGGGACATGAAAACTAGAAATTTTGATAAGTATAACACGGGTAAAAGTTCCGAAAGTCACTAAGAAAGTTGTGAATTTAACCAAAACTAAATTTCATGTTCAACTAACCGATAACGTTTTACTAATAACTGAGATACATATACAATAGGTACAAAGTACTCATATCATCAAAGAGTTGAACTAGCCCCTTCAGTAGCAGCATCATCAAGTACCTCCGTCTGGTTTAGGCCTCTTACGACACCCCTATGTCCTGATTCCGGATTGTTCTCGGCTCCGCCCCAAAAAGAAGATTTTCGTCTGCTACTTTACAATGTATTCAACGCTGAGCGAAGCCTTGTACATGTTTGCTGAAAAGAAACAAGTCAACGAATAGCAGGCTGTTTAATCTGTAAATTACACGCTGTGTGTGATAATGGTGTGTTCAACATGATCTTTCGAAATTCGTAATCTGCCTCGATGTTTCTGGACCTGAGAAGCATAAGGCCGATATGTGAAATCATGTGCCGATTGATGATCTTTTATTTCAAATGATTTTTTATTTCAAATTAAAAGAGTATCTACGAGCGTCTTTAACAAGATGTTATGGTTACATGATCGGAAAATGTGTCAAAACAGATCTTATGCATTTGGAATTAATTAAAAAATAAAACTAAGAGCTAGAATGTCGTAGAAGAACTAAGAGCTATGTTATGTCGAAAAGTAGATTCGGTTGAATTTAGATTTATATAAAAGTTTAAGTTAGCTAGTATCGTATATTATGTAGAAGTTTTTGTCTTTGTGCCCCTTTTGCCTGTCAAATATTGTCTGTTTTGTGCCTTGTGCCACATTATTTGCGAGAGTCGGGCGGCGGCGGCGCGGCGGGCGGCAGTCAAAGCTCGCCACAATATTTATCGGCGGCGCGGTATCAATGCGCCACGAAGCGACTCCGGAAGCCCACCTGAATGCACGCGCGGCCGAGTCACGAGCTCCGGCGGACAGTAGCGACCATACTTCGTGGCAGGAGGAGGTGCAGGTTGTGTGATTGACGTGATAGAAGTTCTATCGCGTCAAATAAGAAGCCTAAGTTTAATTGCCGCGTATGGACACCTCTAACCATGAATATGGCATACAGTAGGAGTACCTGCAATTGATTTAATTTTAGAGCGTTTTGGTTATTAATTAACTTTTTTATTTGATTTTATATTCTGTATTAACGTAATATATTAATGTGATTTGTTTCCTCAAAATGTTACGGTTTCTGAGGCAGACTTATTATAGCCTACTATTTGGTGTCTTTATTTTACTATCTGTCAAAAACAGATTAACTTTATCAAGTAAGTAAGTAAGACTGTTATTCATAGACAGATAACACACACACACGCAGTGTTTAGTAACGTTTTCCGCTTTTTTCTCCGTTTTCCAATAAAAATAGTTGTCGCCTGGCGAAGCTCGTTCAAAGACCGCGACATTTATCGGTGTCACGGAATCTGCGGCACAAAGACACTGGAGGGCGATGATGACGCCGATAATTAGGTGTCGTGTTTTCTAATAGCGCTTTGTTTCAAGAACAATTTGTCTTTTGAGATTAAGTGCATTGATCGTGTGAAGACGCGTTCACGTTGACGCCTTTGAAGACACGACGCGGACTTGTGACTGTTTCGTTTTTGTGTTCATCGTCTCCCCGACTTCGCTTCGTGGTTCTGCGTTTGTGTAACGCTTGCGTTATCAGCTTAATAATTAATCTATCGACTGTAACTTCAGTTGAAAATGTTGGTTGGTAATGTAAGTCTATTGGTTTCGTGAAAAATCACAATAATATGTTCTAATAATAATTTGTATCTTTTTACTGATCGCCTGTTTCATTATCAATTCATGGCATTTAAATTAAAAAGCTTAGGTATTGAAATATAAGAACGAGTGTATACAGTTTGTAGTTTCTACCGCTCTCTCTCCTGTATTGGAACGGCAAGAATTATCGGGTCCATTGTTGGCTGTCTTTATCACTGTATTTCTATTTACACGGCGCCTTTGACGTGCTAGCTTCGTAACTTCTATCCACGACCGGTTTGTATTATGTATGCATAGAATCAGAATGCATTGCATAGATATTCCGACTTCGAGCTATCTTGTACTGCAAAAACTTTGTCGTTAATTCTTAATTTTGTTTGGACGTTGCTTCGTCTCTCTCTCTCTTCCGTCTTTATGTTTATTTATAGATTTAAATCATTATACCTAAGTACTACTTCCCAATATATAGTGCCCGAAGTTATATTACTATAAGTCTCAGGCGTAATGCACATCAGACCACACAAATAAATGCCTATAAATATGAATGTAACAACGAATTAGTGTTACAAATGAGCGCCGCTATCGCTCGTACATTGGATCGTCACGCCTTATCGGGCACATTGTTGACTGCCTCTATCACTGGATTCCTTTTTACACGGCGCCTTTGACTCCGAAGCTTTGTTTGCCGGGAGATCAGAATGAGGCGCGCCTCAAACGACGCGTGCCTTCCATTCGTGGCTGCAATCGATTATTCTTATAGTTTCTCGACGTCTCGTCGCGTTCGACACGGACTTGACTTCTGGAGAGGAGAGACGAAAAGCTGCAATGACTGCATTATCCACATGACATTTTCTTTGTGGACTTTTCGTCGACTCGCGTCAGTAAGACTTTTCTAATTAATTAGTGTAGGACATTCTTCTAAACTTAATCCACATAATTCAACTCTTTGTAAATATCAATTTTGTTCGACATCTTGACATTCTTTTATATACCTTTGACTTTATTTTATGTTCTTTTATCATAACAATTTATACATAATACTCGCAAACAGCGCATTCATAGTACGCAAACTAGACTTACACAATTTTTTAGATTAATTTCAATTCACCAATCTATATACATAATAACCGGCGCATGCTTACTCTTACATTCGAAGTGACTCCGACGATTGCTTCCTAGACTTTCTAGATTTTGTAGACTAATTGTACCCTAAACATTATTTATCGCCGGGCAGTATAACGTAACGACGTAACAACTAGCCTAAGTTTATTCGCCGCGTTTCCCGTTGACAATGCAATTTTAGCTAATTCGATCGTGGGCCGCGCGCCCTCGCCGAGTGCCGCTCGAATATTAAACTAATTATAAACAAACCGAGCCGGCCTGCGACACAAATTAACCGTTCAACTCCATTAACCGCACTGTTGTTTAACTTCCACTATCGATGGCTAACCTAACTTTTGATACGATAGTACGCTCGCCACCGAGCTTATTAATAGGGTCATCTCGCTAACAGTGTATATGTTGACGCGAAAATCCGGAGTGACGGTCGTTCCTGACTAACCTGCGCCTATGGGCCACACCAATAGGTACGCAAGTTGTTTCTAACTCGCGCCTATAGTTTACTCGTACGAGTAAGGACGGTTCAAAGCAATTTAGGGGCTCTATTATCCAAAACTTGCTTTGTTTTGGATTCATTGTTGTCTAATCCAATAAAATAGAGTCACTTAACATTACTTTTACGGCCGGAGCGATATAATAGCGAATGAGGGTCTAATATAGATAGGTTTATTTCACCTCATAACATTAATTCTCACCATAGTAGTTTACCGCCATTCTACAAAAACTGCTATTGAACGCGTATAGAAATTTGCTCTTTTGTAATGATACTAAACCGATTTAAGATTTTAAAAGAAAAACTAATAAATGTTCCGTATACAGCAGTAAGTATTGGTTAATACTGAGGGTGAATTTAGTATTGAAATGTTAAATAAAAATTAAACCCTTGAATAAAATAATCGTACTCTCGTTTCATAATAAAATATAATTATTAATTCCCCGAGAGAAGGTTTTCGTTGTTTGATCACAGCACAACAAGAGTAAAAAATCTTAATCAGTTACACCCCTTTGAAGACAAAGCAAGTGCTTAAAGTGAAGAATACGACCAAAGAAGAATATTGCTGTTTTAATTCAAATAAAACAAAAAAAAACACTGGAAATATGCCTCGCTCATGAAGGAGCCGGGCCACTTGACTAGTTTTGGATAAAAAGAGAGAATTAATAAGCGCGATGAGCCTTTGTCTACGGTTCACAATCAATTCTTTGTATTACGAGTATTCGTCGGGCTCTCGAATAGCGCCAATTTTCACGCATCAGGGCTACCAAATTTTTTTTGCCAATCACTATTTGTGATCGTGTTGTGACGTTGTTTAAGAGTTGTTTGTGGTTTCTTCTTTGGTAGTGTCAGCCATGATTGCAATTTAGGTTCTACGCCAATAGTTCTAAGCACGATCGCTGTTTTTGCCTTCTAACAGTGTTTATGCTGCTGGTTTCTTGTGTGAAGAGTATAAGGGCTCTCATACCTTCTTCCTTTATATGGACGTGGACATCTTAAATTGATCACAGGAGCGCTAAGGATTGCAATCCGGAAAACCGGATCGGGCCATCCGGCTTTACCGGCGTCAAACAGCGCATACCGGATCCGGGGTCCGGATTGATAATGATACCGGATTGCAATCCCTAGGACAACGTTGTCCGTGTGACTTATTTATTAATTGATATAGTAATCGAAATGGCATAGCGGAGAACTCTTCAGTTACAAAGCAAAATGCAGCTTTGCAACATATTTTGCAGCGATTAAATGGGTAAGCATTATCATTTATACTCGTATGTATACAGAAATCTGCTTCGTTTGGTGAAACGGGAACTTTTCCTCTGTCGTATATTTAACTGCCGAAAAATGTTTGCCAACTTACATACATACACATAAATGTAGTCTATGATACAAAATTGTACAACTTTTGCCTGCCTGTTGCTTTAGTTTTTACTATGTTGCACCATTTCTCCTGTTATTTACGTGTTTATCGCTATGTGTATGATGTAAACGGACAGATTTTTAAACGGTTTTATTTAGCTTGCCCCGTTTGTTTCTTTATTTGGATCAAATCTAGTAATTGAATTTGACCCTCTTCCTGCTGACAGATTCAGAGAGTAGTGATGTGATCTTCGACTATAGCTTACTCAGTAACTTATTTCCCTGGCACTGACACATTGGCGGGCCTTCCTTTTAATGTGTAAAATTGTAATGACTTATACTGATCTAAGGTAACTTAACTCACTTAGTAAATACCTTTAGCGCAAAGTGTAGGTTCACCGACAATACAGGTAATAATTTATTTCTAATGATTTCGCATAGATCGTCGGTGTGCGCCTGAAATTTTTAATACGCTTTCACACTTATAGTCCCACACTAGGATTCCCTGTGTCATGGGTGCCATGGGTAACACGCAAATACAATAACACAAACATCCAGACCGAGAACCGAAATTTAAACTCATCATCCAAATTTCTGTTAAAAATCCAGGACCCTTCGAACGGCAGTCTGGCGTGGTGACTATTGCGCCGACTATACGGGTCGTCGACCGTACTTGAATCCGGAACCTTTGAAAAGGATTCCAAGTCTTAACTATTGAGATATCATTGCTTCTAAGTTACAGTGCGCGGCTGTTAACTAAAGGTAAACGAATAACTCAGTTCAAAGAGCACGCGCACATTGTGTATTTACAATTTAAATAATTCAATCGAATAACGCCCACGCTTCCACTAAATATTTATCAATCAAAGGCAGGGAAACGTCTTTTGAAGACAATCGTTGTCACTTAGTTAGTAATACAGGAACAAACGGTGTAATTAGATCAAGTATGGCAGCCCTGGCAGCATTTGTGTACGGCCTGTTTCAAAGGAGAATTTATTATTTAAAGTGAAAGTTATTGAGTTTCGCTAAGGTTAAGTGAGCCTTTTGACTTGCTCGCCTATGAAGTAAGGGGTGGTGCGAGCGGCTGGTGTCAAATTCCTCTTTATATGACTTCCAGTATCGCCAAATTACCTGCATATTATATTACCTTTGTATTGACGAAAGTATGGGCACAGGTATGAGGTACTTACAACTCATCGGTGACGAGTTATTTGAAGGAAATTGGGTGTATATTGATAAGTTATGCGTGTGTGGGTTTTTTTTGGCTCATAATAGGCATGTAATGTTTGTTTGTTTTATTATTAGATGTAATTATTAGAGACTTAATTACGTAATTTTATAGTTTTCTTTTAGTACGTGAATAATATTTTAAATTTTTAAGCATTTGGCTATAGTGAGACATTTATTTTAATATATTAACTTAAAACAAGTAATAAAATAAACTAAAGATTCACACTCATAGTCGTGTGGCTACTACTAGGATTCCCTGTGTCGTGGGCGCCATGAACGACGCAATACGCCCAGGCCGAGAACAGAAATTTAAACTCATCATTCGTATGTCTGTCTCGCAGCACCTTTCGATTGGCAGTCGATTCGCCTTCGATTATAAATGAATTAAATTACACTCCTAACCTAGTGTTAGGGTGTTTTTTTTCAAAAGCTTAAAAATTTAAATATACATAACAAATGTGTTCTAATTCATTAATATTCTAAATCAATAATCTGGATAATTGTTAGGTGACAGGTGAAATTTGATTGATTGACAAAAAAACGCGGGTATGGAAGAAAAAGAGGGCGCGAATTGAGTTCATAACTGTATACTTTAATAATTAAAAGCGAGCTGATATGTTGGATGTTATTTTAATAATAAACTCTACACGAAAGGAGATTCTACACTGGTACAGTATTCTATAAATAATCATAACTTCTCATTACAAAATGACTAATAATAATGTAATAATCCACAACATGTCCGTAAGTTAAACAGACAAGCCCATAGTTAGACATTGTTCATACATCAGCCACCGCCCACGCGTTGTCAAGCAAGTTAGATTAGTTTGGGATCACGGCCGTCTTTAGGTTACTGCGACGGCAACTTTGATAATATCGACAGCGGGAATATCAAAGCGATATTAATCCTGCACTTTTAATTGAAACATCCGATTACATTGGACTCGCCTTCAAAGCGGTTCCAGGAATCCTTATTTCCGCTTATTACCGGGGTGGATCAGGATACCTACTTATGATTTTTCTTTATTGAGTTATTTTCGTGAATTAT
>DWNJ01001971.1:0-11161 GCA_018250275.1 Udranomia eurus
CAATTTACACTATAGTGAAAATGGTAGAGAATGAATATAATGGTGGTAAGTGGTAATAGGAATAGTAGTAGCGTGGTGTACTACGGAGAGTACAGACGTCGGGTCGAAAAGGACGTCTGTCATGAAGTAGCAGTGCTAGTACTTAAATAGTAGTGAGCAATGAGTAATTGAGAGCAGATGCCAGTAAAATTCGATAAAGCATGATGGAGTAACTGCCACCACGCTGATCCTCTCCTGCAGAGCTCTTATTTTATTAAACGAATGATTCCGTTTAATGTATTTGCCGTTGCAAAATGTATATATATATACCATTCCACCACCAATAAACAAGGTTACCATTGATATTTTAATTTTTTGTAAATGACACCACGGGGATATATTATATTATAAAGAGACATACTCAAATCATTCTTAAGACTAATACATACACGTATATATGTATACATACATAATGATATGAAAAATAAAATGAGTATACGACATCGATCTGCATCGAACAGGTAAAATTATGCACAATGAGCGTCAGATCCTGCCGTCAATTCTGTAACGATTGCGACACTTATAGCTTTCTCTATAATACACGTCCGTCGCTTGTCTGTCTGATTGGCGCACCTGTTCTTGCTCGTTACCTCATGTAAGATGGCCTCAAAGGTCAATAGTCTCAAGGTTTGATAACTGCGCTCTCACTCCCCGCGGCGTATGAAAACGAAAGTAAACTGAATGTGTCATTTGCGTTGTATTGTACCGTCCACATATGGTTAACTTGTTGGCTTGTCATCGTCGTAAATTTTAGAAAACGAAATATAACACAGGTTGAAGGTGACAGAAGCCTTTATGGGTCGCCCGCGGCGTTAAAATGTTTATGTATACGCTATTAAAGCTGCAGTGTTCACATACTCGTAAATGTGTGATAAAGTGAATACCTACAGTATCTCGTCTAAGATAAGAACATGGAATCTTTGAATTATCTAGTTATATTTATTTATTTTATAGGAAGGATGTCAATGTTTTTCTAGTACCTACTACACATAAGGTAAAGTTATAATAGCGCTGAACTAATTGGATTGTTGATGGCATAGCCTCACACATAAAAATTAGTTAAATGGGTTGCATAAGCAATGAGTTCCATTGGATAAAGACAATCAACTACAAGTTGCAAACAAGACGTTCTAAAGGTTACTTACTTTACCTGTAAGTTGAAAATTGCAAGTTATAGTAGGCATTATAAAAATGTATGTTATACTTGGAGAAAAATTTGCTTGTATGCCAATAACTGAGAATTCTTGTGTTTAACCTAGCCCAAATTAACGTAACGGAATCTGATTACGTCCCTTTGAATCAGCTCAGCTGTTTTCATAATTATTCATAATTATTTATTAGGCAGTTCTCTAATCTGAATATATATATATAATTCAATTTTTACTACTTCTATACTACGTGTTAGCATTAAATCACGTCCATACGTCACTCCATTGTTGCGTAAAAGATTGAAAAACAAACAGAAGTACACTTTCGCATGTAAAATATTACGTAAAGATTTTCTATTCTCTGTTCGTACCAAGGAACTGAATATTGGTAGTCATAAAACTACTGTATCAAAGAATTAACATCCACAGTGTGATGAATAATATTACTTGTCTAAAAGACTAACGCAATAAATATGAATTATATGATTTGAAGTTTAGGAATAGAGTATTTCGTTGTTCGACTCCGGAAACATCACCGCCACACTGCATCATAATTTGCTGCTGTGTTCTGGTTGTGGTAAAGGAGACACTTAAGCTAAGAAAAAACTTCGGAAACTGTCTTGTTGATTGCAGATTTACCACGGCCCACTTACCATCTGATGGACTGCATGTATATATATATAATATTATAAAAATACTCTTAATACTTGGAATACCTTACGAATCGATTGACGATATTGTCGGACACAAGTTTCGCATTTAAACACTTAAAAATATTTCTTAGAAGCGTCGATCCTGGACAATACGTTGGAACTATTGGCTAAACAATAGTGTGGTGTGAAGTAAGTAAATAAATGAATTAAATAGCGCTTAAACAAAAGACAATGAGATTCTAGAATCGCGTAACTCCGGGTTCGCCTACGTTGGGTAGCGTAAGTCGAGTCGCTGTAATAATTTTATTAGGTTGTAGAAGACAAACGGTTGCACCGCATATAGGGATCGAGAACGCACATCGATCAGCGTCTTCCTCGTCTGTTTATGGGAAGTGGCGCGTGCGGCTGCTGGCGCGGAAGCGAGCGCCGGGGACACCGCGCCTTTTCCGTTCACGACCTGCGAACTGTGGATGCGGTAGTCATTATGTAGCTCAAACACCTTGTAAAAATATTATTAAATTTGATCTTTTTCGATTAATGTCTGTTACTCAGTGAAACTATATAAAAATAAATCTTCGTCTTGAACAAACTTATTTAACCCGGTAAACGTTAAGTTAAGTTTAGTTGCAAATCAATTAATATTTTCATGATTATTTGATATTGATAAAATACGTTTGAAATTTATAGGACTTTAACGATTTATTATCATCAAAGTAGTTGAGTGAAATGAACCCTTTTCCAATATTAAACATAACGTTAAAATATATTATCTTTATGATAACATAATATATAAAAATATATTATGTTATCATAAAGGTATATGAGGTAGCAAATAGGCTTGCAGTCCACCTGATAGTAAGTGGTCACTGCCACCCATGGACATCTGAAGTCAACTTAAGCTGGGATAGAAGTTCTTTCTTAGGTCGACTGCAAATGCGTAAAGTAGTTGTTCCTGACCACACCCTTTAAAGCAGAACACAGCAGTAAAAATACTTTTGTTATAAGGCAGAAATAAGTATGCATTTAATAAATGAATTCAAGCCTCAATTAGTTATCAGCAGATGCCGCATCCATTTACATCGGTCATAGTGCATACATCTCGTGCACGCCGCACCGTTCAGCAAGGCCGTCTGTAGTAAACTCTACAAGACGGCTGACGGCTCAATCGTTTACATTTAGAGTGCTAATATGCGTTACTTATCGATAAATTCTCTCAAACTTGTTCCCTCGTGTCCGATAAACGAACACATTACGTTTTTAGCACATACGTACTTGTTTACTAATATTTTCAATTCTAAGAAAGTCTAGGAATATACGACATTATGTAATTTTTTTATATTAACCTAAAATTAATTTATTCGCTCCCTTGCGCAAATCTCACAACTGATTACTGTTAGATTACCTGGTGCCTGCGTATCCACCTGGGTTCACTGCTAGTTGTCTTAATTTGTGGATTGCAAGGCATGTAGACCGTACAAGCTACAGCTAATTTATTTATTAGGTATATAGATACCTAATAAGTAAATTAGAGCACCAAACGAATAGACACTATTGTGTATTCGTTTGGTGCTCTCTTTTGGTGACGCTTATGCCTTAGTCAGACCCATATTTCCGTCTTCCTAGTGTTCTATAAAGTATCTAAGTCATGATCACCTGTTCAGCTATAAATACTGGCATTGCCGTACAAGGGGCATTCTCAAATGCCATGGCGTATGCCCGGTTTGTAGCGACAAGTCGATGCAGGCGGCATTGACTGCGAAACTTACTATGGATAAATACCTTTTATGTTTTGAAGGTGGGTAGAACCTTTGTGATTCGCTTGTGGCGACACCGCATCGCATTGCGCCGCCATAACTGCATTTACCCCTAAGTAGCAGATTTAGTAGTGCTGCCATTCATTAATATATTTAAGAATCTTAGTGATTAACTGTTAAGATTAGAATATGGACCTTGGGAATAAGCAGGAGTTTGGCGTGCAGAGGTGAATCGAACGTCTTTAGTCGGGAGGGACCGACTACCGGACCGGCTGTTACAAGTATGCTTACCGTAATTTCACCGTAGAAATTACCTACTTAGTGATAAGTGACATTCATTGGCATATCGTAGTTTATTTTACCTAGTACATTATCCTTAATCACGCCCGGCTCCAGCCTCATTCAAATCTTACAAACGCGAATACCTGGGTGGGCCTGTAACCGCGTATTATGGCTATTAAAGAGCGTGCAATTCGCGCTCGATTATAGCGTTTAGTTATGGTCCGCGATGCAATTCCGTTATTCTGCATTGCAGGTGATACTTAACATGCGCGGGCCGGCGTTTGATTTGCATTTCTGGTTGGTGCACAGGCCCAGTGCACAATATGTGGGTCAGGTCGGTGAGTCCATTACAATTAGTGTTCGATAGTGCGAACGGGTAAGATTGTCCGACAGTGTGGCGAGATCCGATAGTTAATAGGATTTTAAGGATCCCAATGTTTGTTTAGTTAAGAGAACGATCGTTCGAGAATTTGATATTCGTTAATTTTCTTAAACTTTAAAATACTTAAGAAAAACTGCTGCCTGGACCTGAAACCAGAATTTGCTAGATTTCAGCCTAATGTTCTCGTCACCAATATCTCTCTCTTTCTCCCTCCTCTGCCTCTCCCAATGCGCGCCACTGAGCCCGATCTTCAGTCCTTTCCGTTGGTTCCCGCTGCCCGACGCAGATCGTCGCGCCACCTAGCAGCACCTTCACTAACATAAAGCAAGTTACAGTTAGCCATTAGGCTATCAGCGCTTAATCCTACACTACTACAAAGTAATAATTAAATGAGCAGAGTTAATGGCCTAATTATTGAATACCCACGTCTCTAATCAGACGGAGGTGATAGCAGCTTTCTATGAGGATGCGAGTGTAATAGCCAAGAGCGCCATACACGGAAGCGATGGCACGTGCGATGCCGGCTCGAGTCGTTTTCACCGCTCCAGCACCTTCTCTACTAGAGATCTAATTTACGTTACAATTTATTAACTTTGACCCGCAGCTTCGGTCGCGTGGAAATTTAATCCCAATAATTACCCGCGGCTTTAACAAAATAAATAATACCCCAGACAAAATGCGTACAAAATTTCATTGCTGCGTTTCATATAAAACTAACTTTTGCATTCCACGTTAATATTATTTTCTTCTTGATAATAGGTACAAACATATTTTCAGAGGTACAGGAAACGATACTATGACATTTTCTGTACCTCTGGAAATATGTGTACGTACAAAATTTCTTGATAATTGGTGGAGTAGTTATGGTGTGGAAACAACATATAAACTGACATGTGCATTTATAATAAGTATTAGTTAAGATTATTATAGTAGGTACCGATATTACTATGAGTAATGATGAATCACTTTTTATGACAGGTGACCCGATTCAACAAGTCGTCATATTTATATCTATTTGTCTCATACGAGACAAGATTATACGAGACGAGAAAACCTTTATTCACTAGTTCATTGATAAACAGAACACCCAATGAGATTTTCAATATATTTCCTCAGATTAGTCCAACAATTGGTACATTATTATCCTTGTCCAATCCTTACTTACTTATACGACAATAATGTACTAATGATTAGTACATTATTGTCGTATAAGTAAGTTATAACTCGTGCGACTTAACTAGACAGGCAAAAATGCGAGGACGTACGTTAAAAAAATCTAATCAATAAAAATGAATAAGTAGTCATGGCTTTTCCATATTGAATCCGGAACATTGTTTGTGAATTTGTTGAAGTACATCTCGTAGTTTGTATTAGTGATTACTTTTTACACTCATTGTATCCTCGGTTTACAAAATCATAAGATTGACATTGCTCAGCTATTCATCTCCAGACTGATACCGTATCTTGGTTATCTTGAAACTTGACAGCTCATCGTGCATCGCAGGTTACAGTTCTCCTCTGAAGGAGTTGGATAAGACAAGTGTTAAAGTATAGACGATAATAATAAAGTTCAATTATTAATTTATGGTTTGAAAAGTGATTATGTTGCAGTGTGATGAAGATTCGCTAAAGGTGAGTTTTGTGTACTAATGTTATGAATATATGAATATGAACGGTATACTCGTATGCCTGGTATATTCGACGAAATCGACACAGTTTATATCGGAGGCGGTTAGCGAGCTTAAATTGTACTTGACCGATTTATATTTTATCATATCGCATATCTTCTTTCTTTCACTTATCTCCTTCTAAAATACAGACACTGTTATTGTTCAAATCTTAATAATTATTATTTAAGATTTGATCAATAACAGGATAATAATTATTATTTATCCTTAGTCGAGTTGTAAGAAATGCTGAACAAAATCAAATTATGTTCTTTACACAAAGCTTCAAGGAATTTATATTGTCATAACTACATAGATACATACCTAAAAAATAATATTTTGCTGGCTTTCCTGGGTTCAGAAAAAAGTTCAAGTAACAATATGAGACGCGGAAAGAAGAACAAAAATAGCCTGAATTATTATTGGGATTTTCAAATTCAATTTCAAGGATACCAAAATAAGTTTCAACCTTAGTTTACAATGTAGGCTCAGTATTAAATAAGTAATTAATACATTGGCACAGATATTACATATCATACATATTACATACAGACAAAAGAACTTGTTCCATTTACATGATGAACAATAGCTTTTAACTAGGTACTATGAATGACCGAAAATTATTCTCAATATAAATATAGGCATTAAATTTCAATTTGCACCTTAACAGATTAAACATAAGTCATAAATTGCAATCATTTAATTAACTAAATTTACGTTTAATATTACCTACTCTGTGTTACGAAATTATTTCTCACAGATCCAAATTCAATTTACATAGATTACTTTTGATATATTACGCACACTCTTTAGCCAGAGTTGGTTCAAGTCAATTATCTTTTCGCGATCACAATTTTGACAGATGTCAGAACACTGAAGCACAATGACATACATTTTTGCATAATTATTCATTACTAGAGATCGCCTGGAAGTCGTTTGAATTATAAAGTTGTAAAATATGTATATTTTTATACCTAAGTATAGAATAATTGCTTTATCATTGATTTTGCGCAAAATTTGCGATGCCAAAAAAAATGAACTTAACATAAATAAATATTTTTACTATACGAAATGGCATTAATTATAATGACATTTCCGATGTCAATGTCACACTCGATTCCGTATTAAGATGACGTACCTGTATTAATAGATTTCTTTATAATATATGTGTGTGTCAAAGGCATTGTAGTGTGTGTAATATTTTCTTTTACCAATTTAATGTATTTCTGTAAAATGTTATGTTTCATATATGGCATTATACATACATATGTCATATATATAAATATCATACAATAGCACAAATAGTTATCCCTAGTTAGTTATCTACCAGGAGACGCCTCAATATTATTTTCTTATTAGAGAATAAATTTTATTTAAGACTAGGTGGCGAACTTCATACCGGCTGAGCATCAATGTTGTGTTGACTTATATTGAACAATATTCAGTTATTTTATTAATAATAAATTGTAGTAATAATAAAAGTCATATATATGTTGCCGAGGACTGATAGCTATTTAACAAAAAAAGTTTCATTATCTATCCTTTGTATCTAACCTTTGAATATTTGGAAGCTATATAATATTGTTAAGTGAACTAATACGTTTAAGCTGATAGTATAAACTTATTTATCAATTCAAGCAGCTCAACGATCGCAAGATCATGGTCATGTGATCGAGCCACGAGAATAACAACTCTAATCTTTGGTAAGTTCCAAAGATTTTTGATATCGATAAAATGTTGATAACTCGAGGACTCGGACGATATTTGATGAACTTGATTGGAAAAACGGATAAAAAATGTCATTATTTTAACTTTTAACTTATCACTTAAATATACATAGCTGAAAGAATAATGTATGCAAAGATAATAAACACAAAAGATGCGGTAGTTCCTATTTCAAGATTTGGTGAACGTACCTCGTATATTCTCTAAAATTCAACTATAATATTAATATGCTCTGCAGCTTTTGACTTGCAGCTTTTGTATGACTAGCTATAGGTCTCTTGTCTGACTTAGATTCGTCAGCCTGTCCATATATTACTGAATCGTTCAAAAACCATTCGCTAATTTTTAAAAATCTAACCCTCTAGAATCTAAACTGATTTTATTTTTTAATTTAAATTTGATTAAGTCCAAGGTAAACACTGAGTCGCCGTGTACGTTGGATAAGGTATCGTAACATCTATTTATTTAACACGGTCGTTTCCGCGGGCATCTAGTAGGACAATAAAAATGTTGATAAAGTCTCAAAATTACATCAGAAGCGTAGAAAGTCGATCGCGTTACGGGCGGACGTGGAAACGTAATTCGAACAAGTAGAGAATATCTAAGTTCTGTAGTATTCCGTAACTTCTTTGTAATCGTATTATACAGAGAACGGAGCT
This sequence comes from Udranomia eurus, assembly GCA_018250275.1. Taxonomy (NCBI): domain Eukaryota; kingdom Metazoa; phylum Arthropoda; class Insecta; order Lepidoptera; family Hesperiidae; genus Udranomia; species Udranomia eurus. The sequence goes on from DWNJ01001971.1 coordinate 8,310, forward strand.
CTTCCTGATAAGCCTGTTTTATTTGCGGTTGAGCAACGCCGTGGATAATACCTAATTGTGTAAGAACATTTATATTAGTGTGACTTATTTTAACGAAATTCCACTATGTTCGATTTGGACTAAGGATCTTTTAAAAAGTAATAGTTGCAATGAACCGAAATTAGTCGCACACTCGTTGCCTGCTACACGGGATTCAATCAACAGAACAATCAGAACAGAACAATCAACGTGCAATGCAATCAATGGTTTGTACGCCAGCTTCGAAGACTTCGAATCTCCTAAAATTGGAAAAGGAACTCTCATATTCCTCATCACGCTTCATAATGTTCATAGATCCATCGAGAAATTTCGGTAGGTACCTTTGCTTAATACTTACTGTCGGTACTTATCTTCCGTAATCAACTCCGAACAGGCTTTTTGCTTGAGATTGACAAGTTTAGGTTGGAACGTTTGTGAATTATCCCTTTCTTATTGCATTCTACAAATCGAACCAGTGAAGACCGAAAACTGCTGATGTAATATGGCGGTGTTGCCTCCGGAGTAGAGCCGAGGAAAGTTCTAACAATTTCACTAATAAGCAATAATTTATCTCAATTGATATGCATGGGAATCAGGGAAAGCAACGTATGGTTTACAGTTAGGGGCCAGAATCATTTAAAACCCATCTCCGTGCAAGCTCCCGTGCCATTTCTGCATTAGTCACTACCCGAGAGCTTTTCCGCATTTCTTACCATTACTGTACATTTATATTATATTATGCCTAAGCAAATGTTATCGTCATGTGAACAAATAATACCCGTTGTGATTTAGAAGCCCAGCTTTATGAGTCTAAAGTACAAAATCCAATGAAGCGTCAATAGCCCAATGTATAGTCGGACTTACGATCGAGAGGTCGTGGGTTCGATCCTCATTCCCCCATTGCACTATTGACGTGAACCCACTCCTGATACAAGCCGCTGAGCTTAGCTGGGCGGATTAAGAAAATTTCTAGTATGTATTGACATGCTAGTAGTTTAAAATAAAGAATTAAAAAAATGCGTAATGGTATACAATCATGATATGTTGCTGTCACTTGTGGGCAACTCAGTAGTTCAAATATATCACTAAAAATTCACTAGTTCGTAACCGCTTTTACTGCTGCATCTTGAATAAATCTGATCGGAAAGCGCTGTCGTGTGCACTAACATTAATGCGTTTCATGTGCCTATTTCAAGATGAGAAAAGTCATACTTGGTTCTAACCACGTAGGTATAGTATCCGTACAGAGTCCGTTGTGAAAGAAATAATACGAGTTACCTAATTGATGATTTAGGAGATAATACGAGACTGACAGATACGTATCTGATGTATATACATATCTAATGATTATATAAAGAATTTCCTTTATTGCGGTTATATGAAGATTCACTATATATATATATATATATATATATGGGTAAAGAAATCTGAAATCGACGTTAGGTTGTTTTATTTAATTTAATTTGAGCATGTGATATCATATTGATCTGTCACTTTATTCTATCATTACATTTAACTAATCGTTTCTTAGCAGCTGTGTGATCGACTCAGCCTTGTTGTGTAATGCAATCTAATTTATGTAAGGATAAAATCCTTCACGGAACCGTCGCTATACATCAGAGACGAAAAACGTCAAATTGCAGGCGGACATTGAACCGAGACTCGAAACGCCCCGGGCCATATACAGAGTGTTCGTTTTTGTTCTGTCCAAGAATAATCACGTACGAATCGAGAAATTGACAATTGCTCGTTAACGAAATACGTATTTGTTATGTAATTGGTCTCGTGAGTGGTTATGTAAGTGCTCATTTCGATTTTTCTCCCTCGCCAACAGAAGTGCGGTCTTGGAGATTCTTTGAGTTATAAATACATCTAGGTGTTTTCATTTCGCATATTATGTGAGCATGTGCGCACTAAAACATAATGGAGTCTTTAAAGTTAAGACATTGTTAACACTCAACAAACATCGTTAGCTCCACAATATCAATCTTGGTAAGCGTAAGTAGTAAAATTAGCTTTTTCCTGCCGCCAAATTGAGCACTAAGATTAAACATCCTTAGTAAAACACCACCACAAGTTTTAGCAAGTCAAAACAACATAATACGTTCGACCACATATTCGTACTTAAATAAACAACTTGAATTTGTGATTTTTAAATATCTAGCCGTGTCTCTCTTTTAAAAATGACACCTCTATATACACACTCATCACCAGGCACGGTGATGTCATCTCATCGAGTCGGTTTGCAATTTTCGACACCCGACGAAACACTCGACAGGTGGTGCCGAAAATGGTGCAACATATGTAGGTACATATAACCCAAAATGTAATAGGTAATTATGCCTCCTAAATCTATAAATAAAAAATATACTTAAATAGTTAAGTAATTTCACAGTCGATTATAATAATTTCTATTCGTTGTGGAGATTATGTAGTTTGTTTAAATTTTAGTGGAAAGAATCTATGAATTCGTGCCATTTCCCAGGTAATAGTCTCCCCTGAAAAGGCGTAAATATACTCGTATGTTTTTATATGTTTTATAGAAGTAGGCAAATATATGTATGAATGGTGTAGCAGTTTTCTCTACAGGTGAACTAAAACAACGTTATCATCGTTTTTTACAATTCATAATGTTGGTCTAACACTGCTGAGATTTCTCCACGTTCAACTGTTGATTTTAAACATATTAATAGATACTGCGTGATGGGCTGACATCACCTCGTTGTGTTCACTTGACCTTTGTTATGATTTCCATCAATATTGTCTTTCCGAGTTAAGGAATCATTTTTCTTCTTTACGAGTGGAAATAACTGACAGAATTAGGTTACTACAAT
>DWNJ01001972.1:0-11161 GCA_018250275.1 Udranomia eurus
TCTATTATTTTCAGAAACTCCACTTTTGTTTCATTCTTTCATCTTAAATTCTCAATATAATAAATGTCTTAACTTTTATAAAATCAATGACCAGTGTATCAATGTTTTTATATTGAATAACATAGAATAACATATTTTGAATGATCGTTCAAAACTGTGACATAAATAATAATAAGACTATTAAAATTATTAAGCACTATATTTAATTATATACCTACGTATATTACATTAAAGATATGTTTATCTGGAATAGATAGCATATTAGTATCACCGAATTTACATTTTTTATTTTAACATGCTGAATTCCTTTACTAAAATATACAAAATCTGCTCATATTATTCGGCTTTTGTCTGTATTCATTGTCGTTAATTGCTATAATCATGAAAAATGTTCATTATTTTAGTACTTTAAACGTGTCAACAAAATACATTGTATTTGTAAAATATAACTAAAGTCGTGTTATTTATTAGGATACACTTACATGTTACGTCTAATTTGCCGCAGTCTTATAAATCTAAGCATAGTCTTAACATTGCGCGAAGGTTAGTGATATATTACGGTTATTTGGTCAGATCGTACGTAAAAGCTCTTATGGGAGGTATTACTGAAAGAAATACAGATATGCGAATTGTGAGGTCTCCTCTCGTTATTCAACGTTTAATGTTTATTATGTAAACGAATAAGACTTTACCATTTCTTGAAAAGTATCTTGTCGGATAGCTTTTGAGATAGTTAGTAACAAATATCGTTATGTAAATTCCAAACTGGTATTTCTTATGATTTTTTCACAAACACTGTGCGAAGATAATGATATACGTTTTGGCTAATTTTCAACGACACTTATTGGGCACGTTAAAGGTATAAACCGTATCGTATACACCATAAAAGGCGAAAGAAGTTCCACTTCTTTTTCATACACCTTGACACAGAGATCATGATGAAGATAGAGATATCGTATGTTCTTCATTTAACGGTACCTATATATGTAGAATGTAACAATGTGTATAGTATATAGAGGAACAATAGCATACATTTTATATTGTTAAAACTGTGTGAATTGGTTATAATATTACAGAGTGCCGCTACCCTTTTATGACCCACTGCTGGGCACAGGTCTTTTCCCACAACTGGGGCAGGCCTGGAGCATACTCCGCCACGCTGCTATGCGTGCTGGCGGAAGAACTGGTTAGTGACCAACCAGTATGTCGGATGTTTTCGAATCCCCTGTTTAGAATGGACTCTGACGAGGTTTAACGAATGCCATCTATCGATAAACTTAACTTGAGTTTAACGTGCCCTCCGAAGCACGGATATTACAGAGTAATTATTGATAAAATAAAACAATTTACAACTTAAACGATTGATAAATTACGAATTTTGCCGGCTATGTGTAGACAAAATAAAATCTCAAAGCAGAAGTTATTGAAGCGATTTAAAGTTAGTTTGAATAAAAGTATTTTATTATAGCAAAATTGAAAGCAAATCTTCTGGAAATAGATCTTCCGAAATATTGTGTTTAACTTGGGTTGGTTGGTTTAAGTGAACAATAGTATTGTGTAGCACCATTTGTTGGAGAAAGTGGGTGCAAAGTAAAGGAAAGTTTCTTTTTTAAATGAAAGACAATTGCAACTTCAAAGGATACTTCATTGGACTGCTTAGATTTTTAACGTTAAAACATCAAACAGTAACAAGGGAGTCTAACGAAAAAATCGTAACTGTTAAAACAATTTAATAAGCGTATCTATACCAATGATCATTTTGTGAAAATAGAAAACTTATATACATAGTAATTAAGTTCAAATATCGTTCACAATACGTTAATATTACTTCTTATGTAGTCGTATGTAGCACTCTAGGTTTTGTTTCATCGTAATTGGCACGCGTACTAAAAATAATCGAAATGGCTCTTCACACAGCAAAGTCGAAAAGCTCCATGTAGATTTTGAAATTGCCTAAACATTTATAATTCGTCTGGTGTTCAACACTAAACAAGGTCAATCTAATCCACGAAACAATCTTGTAGACCAAAATTAAAAAATCCAAGGGGTCATCAAAGTATTACGTAACCACTGAAGGGCGTAATTAGATTGACTTGTATGTACTCGTATGTATATATGAATGAAACGAAATCTTGGAATTGAAATTTTACCTACTTTTTCTTTACAGTTTGATCTGAAATTTGATACACACCTTCAATTCTGATAACAATACAATTATCTATGTTCAGTATTAAAGTAATTTTATAACATTAAAGTCGGAAACGAAAATGCACTCCACTTCTTCCGAAGTCGAATCTCGAAATTTTCTACCATTTTTGAACGATGACAATGTCACCATGTGTAGATGTAAGAAATAAAAAACACTGTAATCAAATTTAAAGGGAACAAGGAAAATGTCCAAACTAGGAAATCTATCCCTTGTGTTGTATTTTTACACTCTCTATTTCTCATAGCAGCTTCTCTTTACAACCAACGGAAACGTATCACAAGGATCATATTTTGTTAGTATTCCTCTCAGTAACACATTTTTGCGTAATACAGAAATACGAAAAACAAGATCATGAAAAAACTTATTTGGCAGTTGTTGTTAAATTCATACCCCATAATATACATTCCCACAACTAAGCAGGTTTATATTGCCAAACATATTTAAGAGAAGTTTTATTAATGCTTAACAATCGTGCGATTGATAAGCATTAAAGTACATTTTTATAGCTACTGGGATTCCTACTTTCCAATTTATAAAATTCGAACGAATGGAGAAATTCTCATAGTTCTATTTTTACAAGGAGTTAATTAAATTTGTAGAGCGCTTAACTAGTCAATCCGAGACTTCTAATTATTTCGAAGTCATTTGTAATCTTCTTGTACAAGCAATAATGTCGCTTGTCTGTGGAAGCCTTGTAACTATTCCGTAATTAATGAATAACATAGATACAGAGAGACTCGTCTTAAGAAGGCTGATTTCAACATAACGAGGTGATTAAGCGGCAACTTATATAATTTGCTATAGGCGAGTTAATGGTTAGGTATTAGCAAGGGACGAGGCCTCGCAAACAAATAAAGCTCCTCATTAAATAAATCGCCACCAGTCAAGCATCGTCAGGACCGTACGCACCTCTCTACTCCTGAATAAATAAACATAATAATGTATTTAGCCTAATGCTGGGCCATATTGTGATGCGAATAATTCCTGATACGCTAAAAAGTATTTCTTTCTCAATATTTTGAACCTTATACGGTGCCGGGTTCTGCCTTATAACAGCAGCATTCTGGTTGCTGTGTTGTTGGTTTGAAGGGTGTGGTCAGGGAGACATACTCAACCGAGGCGATCCAATTTAGTCCTCAGGGGTAGCAACGCATTTGTGGTCGACCCAAGAAGGAACTTTGATCCTGTCTTGGGTTGATTACGCATGTACATGAGCGGCTGTAACCACTTTCCATCAGGTGGCCTGCATGCTGGTTTGCTAAACCCCAAGCCATAAAAATGTTTAAAAATAAATAGACGACTTAATACGATTGCTTATACTTTCAGTTTACAAAATGCTTTTTGAATTTGAATTTATGAGAAGCAAACACGGGCGTGTGTTTATAAAACGAAAATGTTAAATATCACCTAATAAAGAAGCAAACATAATGCTTTGAACTCTTCGGAATAACGCGGCTTTGCTGCTTCGTTGAACGATTTCATACGCAAAATTTATGCAAAACGAGCTCGCTTCTATTGCACGCCATTTATTTTAGCGGGACATTAATTATGGCTTGCTACTCAGTACAATATGAATTGAGTAGCAAACGTATCACTGTAAAATATTGCAAAAATATCGGCAATGCGTTATTGCTGATAAAACATAGTCGACTTTTTATTGCCATAAATCATTTTGTGTTCGCAATTACAGTGACAACGTGAACAAAATCTGGAGCAACGGCTAGGATATAACGAAAAAGCTGTGGTAAAAGCCTCTTTTAATTAATTGCTACATCGCTCTAAAACATGGTTCCCAACCGGAAACACTCAGTGAGGGTAATACGAAAACTAGAATGAGATATTTAAAATTTAATTGAACCCTTTATTTATGACTATATCTCAAACGAATATTAACTCAATGTAAAACCTTTGTTTGCTGTAGTGTAAGTCAGTTGTAAGTTTGAGGATGATACGATGATATTGACTTTATCAGTCAGATATATTTTATAAACAACACATGATCTTTTGATCACTGACTGCTTATTATGCACGGTCGTCCCGTAGTGTCCCGCCGACATCGGAGTCGGGGGCGTAAGGCTCCCCGAGATGGGCCGGTCACCTCCTGGCCAGACACCGCTGTGGAGTTGCGGAAGTTTGCTTTCAGCATTCCCCGCGGCTCTGCTCACTAGTAGCGCGAAGGAGCACGTGAAGTTTTTAGTGGGTTCGAGCCGCACATAACCTTTCGCCGACCATGGAGGAAGGTACTGGTTCCGGATTTCCCTCAGGTAAAAATAAAACCTGCCATAATAGTAATAATAGTGATCACCGCCTCCTATGGACATTTGCAACTGATTTAAAGGAAACATCTTATTTAAATAACCACAAACATACGAGTACATCAAATAAAATGTCAGTCTTATTTTTAGAGTCTATGAATAATGATAAAAACGTGTGATATTGTTTTCCGTGTAAATTTACAAAAACATTATTTATGTTTATCTCCGATGTTTAAATGTAGGAAATAGATTGTGTTTCTAATTCAAGAGTTTGGAAATTCTACGTCATGAGCATGCAGTTACTAACTCTTTGTGTTATTCAGAGTGTTCTAAATAAATGTGACCTAACTCCCCCGAGATATCCAAACGTACTTTTGTGGAGATTAAGTGCCCACATGTATGTATAAAACATTTGGTTATTATTCTACTCAGAGACTAGAAAATAGTTAGGACAGTTTGTTTTATGTATTATTATACACTCTGTATGTAACTTTGATAACTCTATAGTCATCAATTTGCCATAAAGAAATTATATCTAGTCTTAGGGTATATATATACCCCAAGACTAGATCAGAAGATCAATCCGTTAAAACAGCAAAATATCAAAATATGTACAAGCTCAGAATTTTTTTCTTGAATTTCATTGAGGTTTGTGGATGTTCGTTAGGTAAATGCAATTTAATATAAAATACCTGAGCCGTTTATTACAGTGCCATTTGGTATAGAATAGCTTAGTCGCACGTTACTCTCATAATACAAAGGTGGTAATAACATGAGTGTGGACAAACATTTATCTTTTACGCTCACACGGGAAAAATATTTATACGTAATAAAATTCAATAGAACCGCAGCGAATGCTTAACTGACCATGTTTGCTACCGTCCTCCATTTTCTTGTATCGGTTTTCTTTTGTATTTTATGTTCAGTCAGACTCACCACATATAGTAATAACAATCGTGTAATGAGAGCCTGTCATGTATTAGGATACATTTGTACGTTTGCCAAAGAAAGTTATGTCATATTTCGGTATGTTGTACTAATATCCTTTTAATATTGTAAGCTTGTCGTTATACAAAAGAACAAAGTTATTGTCTATCAAATGTGATCAAAACCTTTTTTGCGTCCGACATTTGGGCGCGGATTACTGATTTGAGAAGATGTCTTTATAGCACCAAACGGAGGTAAAAAGCTGAAATAAATACATACTACATACACTTGCAGCAAGAACAACGCTCAAAATTTACATTTGAAATATTATGTCGTTCTTGTGTGAATAACAATATTATGGATAATGACGTTTTGTACGCATCCGTATATAAAAATGTATCATGAATAACAAACCTTACTTAACCAAGCCAAATTTTACTTAACCGTAAGGACAATGTGTAAACACATTTTATATATAAATAAAAAAATCCAGCGACGTATGTATATATTTTTAATGTAATTTTCTATACCTATTTATAAGTAAAGAAATGAATAAATAAAAAATAAAAATCTAGGCCATCTATGTGACCGGATTCTCACTACGTATTACGCTATTTTACTATTTTTGAATTAATATAATAATAAAAATTATTAAAATAATTAAGTTTTATCCGAACATAAAAAATAATGGTACACATTAGAAAACATTAGAAGCGTTTAGGAAAAAGATATGAAAGAAACATTTCAAATAGTAGGAACCTTTACGTTTAAAGCGCTTTAAGCTCCGAGCAATAAAAGCTCGTTAAAAATCTGAGATGCCAATATAAATCCAAACCTTCTCAGCGTCATTAGTGTGGAGAAAAACGAAGAAGAGTAAATACCGCTAATTGAAAACAATTAATGGAAATACTTGAACAAATAGCGTGGTAGCGAATACCACGAGATTAAAACAGTAGTTTTTCTTCATTACGATTCAGAACGTTTATATTACGTTACATTATTTCGACTGAAAATGTATGAATAAAATAATGAACACGGAGTGTGCAAGCAGCGCTGATGTCGTTTTATACATTCTGAGCATTTTAACTCGAACTTTTAAACAATGAACGTTGAATTTTTTAATTAAGTTTTTGTTTAAGTTAAGTGTCATATTCATCGTAAGTCTAATGGCGTACCTGCAATAATCTTTAACAACATTAAGAAACGTCTTACAGGATTACCTCATTGCGCGTTCAGATTCAATGATTATGGAACGAATGTAAATATTAACTTAACTTATTACAATATTGAAAAAGAATATAACAATACTAAATAAAACCAAAAATATTACAAAATAAAATATTAACGCAACAAACGCGCCTATAGAAGTTTTCAAAAATTATTTAATAATAGAGTTTTTTAAGTTATAAATAGATTTCATTTAAGAAACAATTGAATGGAGCCTGCTAGTAGGATCCTTTATACCGCTCTCCTTTATTCAACTTTTTGGACAAACGATACTTTACGTGGGAGACGTCGACATAATGCATACCATAAAGGTGTTTTCCAACACGTTCGATACCCATCACGCTCACGTACAGGGTATTGTGCGCTGCGGTCCAGCATACGTCACGTCATTCACTCTGTGTCGGTAGTGATGTAGCGCGGATGAATTCATCGCGTACATTCGGTGAATAAAATTTTATATACACTTGATTTAAAAATTTAGAACACCTCACTTAGTTCATATTAATTCGGTAACTATTTTATTTGATTTGCAGTCCATCTGATGGTGAAGTGCTCACTGCTGCCTATGGCATCTGGAATGAACACAAGACAGGATCGGCGTTCTTTCTTTGGTCGACTACAAATGAGTTGCTACCCCTGAAGACTAACAGGAACCATTTAAATCAGAATACATGTGCAAGAACACTGCTGTTATGCTGGAGTTAAACCACGAAACGTTTTACCACTTTCACGATGCAGGGATTCTCAGAAAACATTATTAAGGTTACACATCGCTTTAAGACTCTTTATATTATTATATTTCTCTACGCAGTTTTGTGAGGTATTCATGAGCATAAACTATCTAAATGAATTTGAGGCTTATCCAAAATTATAAATAACCTTCTTTCATATATGTACGCTTGATACATATAACATGAGTATTGTGCACTGCAATCCAGTAGTCCAGCACACGCAATTTAACGCTATAGAAGCGGCGTTGAAAATATGCGCTCATTATCTATTCTGAGTTATTTCAATAACCTGTTAGTATCTGTTACGTTTAGGAATTCTAATCTCGTTCAATTTATACTGACATTACAAAAATATTTATTGTATAGCTTTAATATTGAAAACAATATGGCATCTTTAAAAAAAATCTATAATCAGAAAGGAAAATAGCTAGTAATAGATTTTATGTTACAAAGTTTCAGTGATTTATCCGATGAGTAAGTAATAATTACTATTACGTAATTTTATAAGAGTAGACTCTATGCAAACTCTGGGCGAACTGCTGGCTAGTTGTAACTAAAGAATTGGTTTTATTAGAAAGTACCTGAGTGAATGGCCCTTATAGGTTTGAAAACTTCACTACGTAAATTACTGCACCCCGGCTATAATACCCCTATTTTATAAAATGAATTAGGCACACCTTTATACACACTGTCCTCTATAATTACTATACGAATACGATAAAACGAAAATATGAAATGCTTTCTAAAAAAATTTACTAGTAGGTACCTATGATTCCTATGAGATCCATTAGTTAAGCTCAAATAAAGAGTCCATTGTGCATTGTGCACTAACGGCTTACATACCCTCGGTAATTTAATTGATCGTCGCCTACCAAGCGTTTTATTAAAAATAGTATCTTATTATAACGGACTTATAAAATGCGAACCATTATTAGTGAGTACATTTCTCAATCGTGTCTAAAATTGAATTTTGCGGAAATTAAGTTGTCGTAAAATGGTAAAAAAATATTATTTCGTTTGTACCTATTATATTTTTCTGTAACATATATAAAACAGTTTATTTTTATCGCATTATTAGACGTTCAAAGAAAGAGAAACGGATAATAGACAACAAGCCGGTTGACTAAGCCCAACGTAATGAGATCACGTATGAAATATTCTTTTTGTTATAAAAGGGATAACTTGAATCAAAGGATGAATTTACGGAATATTTACTTACAAGGAAGCATGGTTTTTTCTACACGTTATACGTAATCATTGATGTGCGAAAGAAATAAATGTAACCTTTTGATTTTGTTGATTATAATGCAGAATGATTTCTGAAGGTTCTTCTGTCGGTTTTTCACATACGCTACTAGCAATTAATACTAGTAAATAATTATTATAGATCAGCTTAAAAGCTTGTTTAAGAAGTGGAGTAGATTCACGTCAATAGTGCAAGGGGGTGAATGGGGATCAAATCCACGATTTCTAGATTTTTAAGTCCGCTTAAATTGCTCTAGTACCTACTTGTTCGTGATAAAATAAGCTATCATTTATAGCAAAGATTAAAACAATGGAGCATCTCAATCAAACGTATTTTTACTTACACTATTGAGCAGTTAATTATGTAATGTATTTTTAATTCCAAATCGATATCTCTTGATATTGCAGATATCGAAATGGGAAATCTTGATATCTCTGTAAATGCTTGAAGCATATCCAACGAGCTTTTACTCCGTTATTATATTTCGTGATTGAAAAAAACGTATTTCAACCACAATCGTACCTTCGTGGGTTTGATGTTAAAATAAAGGCATAAAACGACGATGATGAAAAACAACACCAATATCTAATATAGATTAAGTGACCTGACAGTCTGTTTGCTTAAAATTAAATCCTGCAAAAAAGCCAATCGCTATACAGCAATCTAAAAACCACTGTCTGTATTCTAACATTGAAATAAACCAATTTTACGAAACTAAAAACTACAACGCTAAATCGAAGTTCAGTTAGAATTAAAAAGCGAAACTTTATACAGCTATTCGTAACTTTGGTAAGTTATTTTCTATGTGGTTACAACTTGCCGAATTCTATACCGGTGGTTTATCTGAACTATATACAAACATAATCGAATATTTCTACAGCAAAAATGACTCAAATGCTTTGCATAATATTTTATCATTTTTCCATTTTATTACTCGTCATATTTACAAATTGGTCCCAAACCATTAACATATACTTCAAATCATTGCTGAGTTGAGTTATTTGAAGCGGGTCAATTTTAATTTGTCTGTTTGACGTCTTCAAGACTAATTCCAGGAAACTGATTCGAAATCACGAATTATATCCGGAACCGTGCGTGCCGTTCAGTGCCAAGTCTTCTAGTGTTTAATATAGAAGTTAAAATTGTCAACGAGGTATTCAAAAACCCGAGTGCCGAATGAGCATATAAAGCCAATCAAAGTTCTGTTTGAAGCGAGCTCTACATATGTGTAAACTGTCACTGAAATTACCCTGCCAATTGGTTACGTCGTCGGAGCAATGGGACCGTAACCAATTGGTGCGAAAGGAATAATAGCTTGCTATTTACGTATGTCAGATGGCTACGTATTTCAGATGGGTTCGGGTGAACGATGAATTGAGACACGTAATTGTAGGGTCTGTTAATCAAAACATTTTTAATTGAAAATTTTATTAAGTTGCTGGACTTTCAAAGTATCGCCACTTTTAGAGTATTACTCTTTACTGTGTTCTGTGGATTTTGACTTCGTTGTTGGTACTTACATCAATCACATAGAACATTCCTTCCTAAAGTTGATCAATCTGTAACTTGTCTGTGACTTTAGGACTTGTGAAGACTAAGATGGATCGTCGTTGAACATTGTGACGAAATGCCCTCACTCTTACTCCCCACTTTTTAGATTATAAAAATGAAGGTAAGCATTTTTACGACGTTTTTTTCCAATAGAAATGAGAGATCGTCTCGGGTCTCTTCTCCGAATCGGGCACCAGCCAACCACGGTCTGTACTGTGATCAGAGCTTTAAGGCCTTTTATTGAAACTCAATAAAACCAAATTTCCTTCACCAACTAAGAAATCCAGAATCTAAAACGCATAGATCATGGTTATTAAAGAAATCGAAATGCACGAAGAAAAGAGGAAAACCAACTGTAATTTTTAGCCTTACGATGGTTGCATGAACACAATAGTTTTAGCTTTTAAGTATATTTAAGTAAAATTTATTTCATTCAAGAAACGACCGAAAATACCCACACAAAAGACGTTTATTACGTAATATTTTACACAGGAAGTTGCCCGTCCTTCGTATATCTGTTCTGAGAAATTGTAATTTGATTGACGAGTCGCTATCTGAAAGAAGGAATGGATATGGGAATAATATCTATACAGTGGTTGGCAACAAGGAAGATCATTCCTGGCGTCGGTTTGCTCAATTTCTTCAATTTTACTCGTTGTTCTTCTATATAAGCTTTATTCGTTCAATCATCTGCGTGTCTTGTCGATTTATAACTTGTAATCCATTTTTCCTGTATTAGCTGGCATCCGATTGAACTCGACCTTTACGTATTTCCATGAGAGTTTGGTATCGAAGGAAGACGTATAGGCTCTTCCTCGACTATAATGTACTCATATAATACCGCCGTAGGCACTTCATCTCTGTAGATTTGTATTTACAAGTACTGTACTCACGGGTGGTATATAGAATCAGAGTAAAATATGCAAACATGAATAGGTAGTCAAGTGATTTCCATTATGTTAAGTGGTCACTGCAGTTGATTATTAAAATAATGAATTTTCAGGATATGGTTGTA